>SJYV01041899.1:115890-130000 GCA_006410875.1 Neotragus pygmaeus
TTTGTTGTGATCCACACAGTCAAAGGCTTTGGCATAGTCAATAAAGCAGAAATAGATGTTTTTCTGGTGCTCTTCCTTTTTCGATGATCCAGCGGATGTTGGGAATTTGATCTCTGGTTCCTCTGCCTTTTCTAAAACCAGCTTGAAGGCACTAGAGTGGCGAGCGGCAGAGAGGAGATACCCCACATCCAAGGTAAGGAGCAGCGGCTGCACTTTGCTGGAGCAGTGGTGAAGAGATACCCCACATCCAAGGTAAGAGAAGCCACAGTAAGACAGTAGGCACTGAGAGAGGGCATCAGAGGGCAAACAGACTGGAACTACAATCACAGGATTGACTGAGTCTGGTGCTATTGCATTGCAATTGAACCCAATCCTGTGCCCCATACTGTAGCATTTATTCCTCAGAGTTGTTCCTGGGAGCACTGCCCAAAATTTACTGCATGCAAATCTTTAAGTATTTAAATTTCTATTTTCCAGGGATCCTTACTGACTACTATTGGTAATGGCAGTTGATCTAGAAAACAGATGCTTTAATACTGCTAGGATTTTTATTGGGATTGCTTTGAATCAGTCAGTCATATCGCTGGAGAGTTATGTTTATATATTGTATTTTCCAATTTGTGAGTATGATACATACCACTTCTAGTTTTTTGTCTTTAATTTCTCTCAACAAAAGGGATGGACAAAGAGTCGGACACGAAGAGAGACTTCACTTTCACTTTCTTTTAGCATCTGTTGATGAATACTTAGATCATTAGTTTTAAGCACTTTTTTCCTTTGTAATATAGTCATTTAAGTATATTATTCCCCTCTAACTATGAGTTTAGCTATATCCTGTAATTCTTGTTATATCATATCTTCAATTTCATTTAGTTCAAAGGACTTAATAACTTTCATCATGATTTCTTCTTTTACTCATGGGTTAATTAGAAGTCGATTGCTTATCTTCTAGATATCTCTGGATCTTCTGTCTTTTTTAAAATATTGATTTCTAGCTTAATTCCACTGTGCTTAGAGAACGTGCTCTATATGAATTCAAGCCTTTAAATTTTTTTAGTATTAGTTTATGGCCCATACATGATGAGGCTTCCCTGGTAGCTCAGCTGGGAAAGAATCTGCCTGCAATGCAGGATGTGTGTGTGTGAAGTCGCTCAGTCGTGTCCGACTCTTTGCGACCCCATGGACTGTGGCCTGCTAGGCTCCTCTGTCCATGAGATTCTCCAGGCAAGAATACTGGAGTGGGTTGCCATTCCTACCCCAGTTCAATTTCTGGGTTAGGAAGATCCCCTGGAGAAGGGATAGACAACCCACTCCAGTATTCATGGGCTTCCCTGGTGGCTCAGACGGTAAAGAATCTGCCCATGATGCAGGAGACCTGGGTTCAGTCGCTGGGTTGGGAAGATCCCTTGAGGAATGCATGGCAACCCACTCCAGTATTCCTGCCTGGAAAATCCCCATGGACAGAGGAGCCTGGCAGGCTACTGTCCACGGGGTGGTAAAGAGTTGGACATGACTAAGCACAGCACAGCACATAGTCAGTTTTGGTAACTTATCTGTGTTTGAAAAGAATGTGCATTCCTCAGCTGTTAGGTATAATATTCTGTATATGCCAATTAAGTCAAATTTGTTAATCATATGTGCTTAGTTCCTCAGTCGTGTCATTTAATTATTGCTACTATTTTTTGTTGGCTTTTTTCCAGTTGTTGAATGAAATTCTCCAACTATGATTGTAGATATGTCAATTTCTCCTTTATACCCAGCATTTTTTGCTTTATATATATTGAGAATGTGCTGATAGACATTTACACACTGAAAATTGTCATTTTTTCCTGTAGAATCAATAATTTTATTGGTATGAAATGTACCACTGATTAGATGTGTATAAGAGACAGATCTAGTGATGGGTCCTAGCAGGAGTAAAAGATCTAGCTATCCTGCCACAGTTGAATGGATTATGAGTGGGCATCCCAGCTCCGGAACTCCCTTTAGGATCAACTGAGTTCAGTTCAGTTCAGTCGCTCAGTCATGTCCGACTCTTCGCGACCCCATGGACTGCAGCACGTCAGGCCNAAAGTTGAAATGATTCATTACAAAACACTTGTACTACAAAAATATTAACAGAAGCCTTCAGTCTGTAAGAAAATTATACAGGAAGAAAATATGAATTTACACAAATGAATGAAGAATCCTGGTAAGTATATGGGGAAATACATGAGAGTATTTTGCTTAATTTCTAAATTCTTGAAGATGATTCCACTTCTTAATGTGGGTTGCACATAGTGACTTCCTTCCAAAGAATACAATATACATAGGAGTGGAAAGAAACTTATAGTTGAGAAATCTGACAAACATTCCTTCAGCCAAGTGATGAAGTTCAACATATAGTCATAAGTCATGCTGATAGCATGCCTCCTTGCTATGGTTTGTGAAAATACTACTTTATATTTGTGATCAGAGTACATAAAATAAGTAGAAGCAAGTATATGGAACCTAAAAAGAAACATTTAAAAATAGGCACAATTCATTTAAATTTAAAAGAATGAAAAATATGCACTTTTAAGCTAACCAAAGAAAGCTTGGACATCTATTGTAATATTGATAAAGTCCATTCTAAGCAAAAATATTACCAGAAATAAAGAAGGTCATTTTGTAATCATACTGTATTTAATTCATCAAAAAGACACTGTGGCTTTAAATTTTTATGTACCTAACAGTCNATGACACCACCCTTATGGCAGAAAGCAAAGAAGAACTAAAGAGCCTCTTGATGAAAGTGAAAGAGGAAAATGAAAATGTTGGCTTAAAATTCAACATTCAAAAAACGAAGATCATGGCATCTGGTCCCATCACTTCATAGCAAATAGATGGGGGAACAATGGAAACAGTGAGAGACTTCTTTAAAAATTTATTTAATTGGAGGCTAATTACTTTATAATATTGTAGTGGTTTTTGCCATATATTGACATGAATCATCCATGGGTGTACATGTGTCCCCCATCCTGAACCCACCTCCCTCCTCATCCCATCCCTCAGGGTCATCCCAGTGCACTGGACCTGAGTGCCTTGAGAGACTTTATTTGGGGGAGGGGCCTCCAAAATTACTGTAGATGGTGATTGCAGCCATGAAATTAAAAGCACTTGCTCCTTGGAAGAGAAGTTATGACCAACCTAGACAGCATATTAAAAAGCAGAGACATTAATTTGCCAACAAAGGTCCATCTAGTCAAAGCTATGGTTTTTCCATAGTCAGATATGGATGTGAGAGTTGAACCATAAAGAAAACTGGGCGCCGAAGAATCGATGCTTTTGAACTGTGGTGTTGGAGCAAACTCTTGAGAGTCCCTTGGACTGCAAGGAGATCTAACCAGTCCATCCTAAAGGAAATCAACCCTGAATATTCATTGGAAGTACTAACGCTAAAGCTGAAACTCCAATCCTTTGGCCAGCTGATGCAAAGAACTGACTCATTTGAAAAGACCCTGATGCTGGGAGAGATTGAGGGCAGGAGGANGAATGTAAAAATATTATGTTCAGTGAAACACTGGAAAATGGGGTTGGGTCTAAGTCATGAAAGTTTGATTGCCAGGTCAGGTTTGTACTTGAGGCAAATGATTGCCTTATGGATAGAGGCTTGACGTGATAAGAAAAAATTATATGGTATTAGGTATAAGATGTCCTTGACTAGATCTATGAAGAATTAAGTGGTTATTGAAATAATCTAAGTGAGAAGTACTGAGACTCTGAACTGGAGAAGTGGAAATGGAAAGAGGGGACATTTGAGAGAGAGGGAGAAGTTGAGGGACAGACTCAGTGAGTCTCATATATGAAGGGTGGATGAATAGGAATATTTGTACTGTCTTTGCTCCTTCTGAGTTTTCTTGACTGGAAGGATTAATAGAACTAGGGGACACAGGTTTGGCCCCAAATCTCAAACTTACATCTGGTCCAGTACTTGCTTTTTTTTTTTTTTAACTGTACAATTTCAAAAGACATTTTTGTGTTACTAGGCAGTTTTTTTTTTTTTTCCCCTTGAGTTGCCCCTACATGTGTGCATGCATTGTTTAAAATTATACTATTAGGTATTCAGTAGTATTTATGAGCCAAGATTCCAACTTCCATGTGTTCACTTTTATATAAAACACATTGACAGAATTTTTCTGACATGACATTATATCACATATGTAAGGGCTAAATCTGGAAAAATTTTAATAGATAAAATTCATTCTTCCAGTTATGCACAAGGGATTAACACGGGCAACTCCCATTCAAGCTAAGCATTCAACTCCTTGGTCATTAAAGTTTCACCACATTCAGAGGAAGAGGTCACACATGAAGAGGAAGAAGAGAGGCATGTAAATCATTTCCATACAGTGTATTGTATGAGCCACTAAAGAACATCTAGAAGACGTGTAAAAGGAAGGTTTTTTTTTTTTCTTTTCTTTTCTTTTCTGTCATAAAAGCTACAGAGCAGCACTTCCTTCTTAAATCTCTCAGCATTGCTCTGGCTGAGACGACCTTCCATCTGTGCTCTGACTTGGCAGGACTTGTACTCTTAGTTATATCATCTGTGTATATTCAGTATCTTCTCCGTCCTCGAGTATTTCATTAAACTGCTTTCTATGCTTCAGAAATAATCATAGCCACTGATTATTGAATATCGAATCTATGTTAGTTGCTTTTGACCAAAGCTCTTCAAAGTGTGGTTCCTAGACCTTCAGCATCAAAATCACCTGAGAATTTATTGGAAATTCTAATTCTTGGCTGCTACTCCTGAGCTGCAAAATCAGAACACCGAGGGCCGGAGCCCAGAAACACATCTTAATGAGGCTGTGGGTGACTCTAATGGACTCTGATGTTTGAGAACCACTGTTTGAGACGTATCTCCAATTATAATGGGCTTCCCTGGTAACTCAGTGGAAGAGAACCTGCCTGCCAATGTAAGGAGATGTGGGCTAAACCCTTGGGTCAGGAAGATTCCCCTGGAGAAGGAAATGGCAACCCACTCCAGTGCTCTTGCTTGGGAAATCCCATGGACAGAGGAGCCTGGTGGGCTACAATTCATGGGGTTGCAAAGAGTTGGACAGGACTTAGTGACTGAGCACTCACACATACACTCCTGAGCTACGGGATTAGAACACTGAGGGCTGGGGTCCAGAAACCTATGTTTTAACAAGTCTATGAGTGATGCTAATGGATTCTGAAGTTTAAAAGCCATTGTTTTAGATGTGTCTATAATACATCTGCTTGTTAGCAATTGTCTTCTTTTATGATGTCACAACTGGATGGGAGAGAAATAAAGTGAGTTGCCCCAAATCAGGCAGGTCTAGGATCTCAAAAAGAGGTCTGTAACATGCTTTACACCTCTGCAGTATGTGTTGACTGAAGACTAAATATACATCACGTCACAGCCGAACAAGGCTCAGTTCGTAACTTCTGCTGTTATGTTCTGAGGCCCTGAGCTACATATTTGACCCCTTTGTGCATGTTTCTTCATACATAAATTAAGGTTCAGGATCATTTACCACTGTGCCTGTGAGATCAGCCAACCAATACGTTAGCACCCAGGGCTATGAGACAAGAGACTAAGCTGTCCTAGGTGACTAGGAAGATAAATGACTGAAATGTACATTTCCAAAAGAAAGTCATGCAAATAATAAAATAATGTGCCTTGAAAAATTGATTTGTCTTCTCTTTATCATCTCTAATATGTAACTCTCCATTGAGTAATACTAAGAGTTTTCCATGGCCTTGGCTAAATTAAGACATTTGGCTTTAGCAATGAATGCACCATGGACAGTGTGAATGTTCAGCCTCTGATGCCTAGCTTGGGGTTCCCCCAGTGGCTCAGTCTTAAGGAATCAACCTACAATGCAGGAGACAAGGGAGTTACAGGTTTGATCCCTGGGTTGGGAAGATCCCCTGGAGGAGGGCATGGCAACCCGCTCTCGTGTTCTTGCCTGGAAAATCCCATGGACAGAGGAGCCTAGCAGGCCATAGTTCATGGGGTCACAAAGAGTCAGACACGACTGACTGACTCGTACTCCTCTTTCCTTTAAAGTAATTATGTTTACCTCTGGGAAACCCTAGATACATCTTAGCTAATCTCTTCCTCAAAGAAAAATGTTTTATTCTAAAATAACCTTTTGCTTCACTAGTGTGTCCTGAAAATCTGTTATGTCCCTAGCACTGTGTCCAGGAAGGAATCTAGGTGTTAACCTGGGTATCATACACATTCTCTTCCTTATGGCTTTAACCTGGTAGAGAAAGTCATATACACCCAATACGTGGAAAACCAAAGCAACAGTATGAGAAATCTCATGTAGGAGGATGTTGCTCTTAGAGTTGCTCTGAATTTGGAGATCACAGTGAGATGCTTGGGTTCGTATGATCTTGGAGTAATTTGTTCTGAAAGTTGAATGCCTAGGGAGGAACCAGAGACAAAGAGAAGAGAGGAAATGGGGCAAGGGACCCATTACACTGGGCAGTGACTGTTTCCCCCATCTCTGCCCCTAGATTTTCTCTAGTCCAATTCTCAGGGAAAACACTGAAATGTCCTTGTTCATCTGTGCAGCCCAGCAGTTGAGAGCTAGGGCTAATTTTGTTTTAATTCTTGTTTTCCATCTACTTAGCCTGGGATCTATATTCAGAGGTAAAGGAAAGAGTTGTCCATTTCTCTAAGAGCACTGCTGACTTGTGTACAATACTAACCTGACTTCATAGGACAGGCATGAAACGGGTGAGGGAAATGCCATTTGGTGAGAAAGCAGCAGAGGCAAGATTTTAAGCTGGTGTGGATTCGTCCTGCCCTGGGAAAACTCTGCAGCTAGGACGCTCTCCAGGCCCTGTGATCATCTGTATGCAGTGGCAGTCTGCGTTCCCGCCATGGGCAAACTGAAGAACCTGCAGCTCATGCCAAGAGCTCCTCCTGAAAGCAATTGTCAGGATTCACCATATGATTTCAATTCTTTGTGGACTATAAAAGAGACACTCCACCATTTTTTGAAAGGGATAGGAGCAGGCATGTTAGTAGCTTATGCATTATTTAAAACCTGCCATCCCGCCTTGGTCTCACAAAAGAGAATGACAGCATTGTCACGGCTGGTTTCAATGTGAGGGAGGAAATAGAGATGTTGGATTTTGTAGCTCTTCTGCATTACCTGTAATCTGGTGACCTGTAATTAGCTGGCTGAAAATCAGAAGCCCTCAATTCTCTTTTTTTCACCCATCACTGAAGATAGGTGTCAGGTATCTAATTATATTTTTAAAAATCACATTGCTTTTACATTTGAGAAATGTAGTCTAATGATAACAAAATTATTAACTGCAGCTCATATTTTATCCAAAGTCATGTGTATGAAAGATTATGGGACATTGTGTGGACATAGCTGATAGCAGGCAGTATTTGACTCACTCCTATTTCCAACAGGGCCACATAGAATTGTTTTACTTTGTTTGGAAACATTTTCAGTGAGGTGTTTGGACATGTGGATAAGACTGTTTCATCAAGATATACCCATAAAGTTGCTAGGCAGCCACACCATCTTATAGTTTAATAGCTTCTATCCTTCCTTTCCTGTGGCCATTTATGGATCTTTTTATCTGTTCTTGAGAGGTAAGAAAGTTAGGTTTGATACCTTCAAATCGTTTATGTCCTTCCATGTTAAGCACCTGCTAAGCTCTTTCACTTCTACTTGTGAAAACGTTTCTGGAAACGTTTCTGAAAAGGCTTTCTCCTTTCTCCAACATAATATTTAGACTTCATATTTCCAGAAAAATCTTCCCTGAAGACAATTTGGTCACATCATTGCCAGTTCAAAGATCTTCAGTGACTTCTAGTTCCTCTTCAAATGAATTACAAAGTCTTCAGTGTAATAATTAAGGTTACCCTGTAGAGAACACTGAGCTTCTCAGGTGGCTCAGTGGTAAAGAATCTGCTTGCCAGTATGAGTTTGATCACTGGTTGGGGAAGATCCCCTGGAGAAGGAAATGACAACTCACTCCAGTATTCTTGCCTGGGAAATCCCATGGACAGAGGAGCCTGGTGGGCTACAGAGTCCAGTTGCAAAGAGTTGGACAGAACTTAGCAATTAAACAACAACAAATTTTAATTTTTAGGTGCTAATATACATGGTATTGTATTTTAAATGTCAAATTCCACTTGTTATTTGTTAGTATATAGGAATGCAATCAGCTTTTATAGATTAACTTNTGGGCTACAGAGTCCAGTTGCAAAGAGTTGGACAGAACTTAGCAATTAAACAACAACAAATTTTAATTTTTAGGTGCTAATATACATGGTATTGTATTTTAAATGTCAAATTCCACTTGTTCTTTGTTAGTATATAGGAATGCAATCAGCTTTTATAGATTAACTTTACATCTTGAAATTTTGCTAGAGTGGCTAATTAGTTCCCAAAGTTTTATTTTTCTGATTCTTTTATATTTTCCACATAGATGATCTCATGTCATCTGTGAAAAAGATAGTTTTTTGTCTTCCTTCACAATATGTATATCTCTTCTTTTCTGCNATATGCAGATGACACCACCCTAATGGCAGAAAGTGAAGAAGAACTAAAGAGCCTCTTGATGAAAGTGAAGAAGGAGAGTGAAAATGTTGCCTTAAAGCTCAGCATTAAAAAACTAAGGTCATGGCGTCCAGTCCCATCACTTCATGGCAAATAGATGGAGAAACAGTGGAAACAGTTACAGACTTATTTTGGGGGGCTCCAAAATCACTGCAGATTGTGACTGCATCCATGAAATTAAAAGATGCTTACCCCTTGGAAGGAAAGTTATGACCATCCTAGACAGCAAATTAAAAAGCAGAGACATTACTTTACCAACAAAAGTCTGTCTAGTCAAGGCTATGGATTTTCCAGTGGTCATGTATGGGTATGAGAGTTAGACTATGAAGAAAACTGAGCGCCGAAGAATTGATGCTTTTGAACTTTGGTGTTGGAGAAGACTCAGGAGAATCCCTTGGACTGCAAAGAGATCCAACCAGTCCATCCTAAGGGAGATCAGTCCTGAGTGTTCATTGGAAGGATTGATGTTGAAGCTGAAGCTCCAATACTTTGGCCACCTGAATCAAAGAGCTGACTCATTGGAAAAGACCCTGATGNATCCAACCAGTCCATCCTAAGGGAGATCAGTCCTGAGTGTTCATTGGAAGGATTGATGTTGAAGCTGAAGCTCCAATACTTTGGCCACCTGAATCAAAGAGCTGACTCATTGGAAAAGACCCTGATGCTGGGAAAGATTGAAGGTGGAAGGAGAAAGGAATGACAGAGGATAAGATGGTTAGATGGCATCACCGACTAGTAGAGATGAGTTTGGGTAAACTCCGGGAGTTGGTGATGAACAGGGAGGCCTGGCGTGCTGCAGTCCAGGTCACATGAGGTCACAAAGAGTCGGACACAACTGAGTGATTGAACTAAACTGAACTGAAATTGAGACATTTATTCTTTGCTCTAAGGGTTCAAATCATAATCATTCCTTAACATTCATTGCATTTGTAACAAGGCTACCTCCTCTGTGAAAACAGTCCTATTGTTTACAATCATGTATTATTCTCTTTGAACTTATGTATATTGGTTATCTTTTGCTTAAGAAATTATTACCATCTTCATAGTTTAAAATAGCATGCATAGACTGTCTTACAGTTTCTATAGATCAGGAGTTCCAGCACAATCCAGTTCATCCTCTGCTTAGGGTCTTATAAAGATAGAGTTAGGATGTTAGCCTGTATGAACTGGGTTCTCATCTAGATGGTTAACTGAGAATGGATCTGTTTCCAAGCTGCCTCAGATTGTTGGCAGAGTTTATTCCTTACAGTTGCAGGATTCATGGCAGGTTGCTCCTTCCAAGCAAACAAGAGAGAAAGGGATTCAAGTAAATGGGCGCTATATGCTCCTATAATCATGTACATCCAATCAACTTTGCCACTTTCCAGGGATTAGAAGTAAGCCACAGGTCATTTCTACTCTCAAGGGGAAGGAATTGCACAAAGGGGCATGGCAACCCACTCCAGTATTCTTGCCTAGAGAATCCCAATGGACAGAGGGGCCTGGCAGGCTATAGTCCATGGGGTCACAAAAAGTCAGATATGACTGAGCAACTAAGCACGTGAATACCTTAAGGATCATGGGAGCCTTCTTAGAATGTCTGCCACACCCTGTATTATAGTTCCCATTCTCTTGTGATATAGTTTATGTCTCTCACATCTTTTAAAATCTGATCTCTTTACAAGTTAGCTCCATGATCTCAACAGTTTATGCTACTGGAGTCTCAAAGAGTTGGACACAACTTAAGTGGCTTAGCACACATTTGTGGGTTAAGTAACTTATATGATTTGAATTTATCACTGGATGCTTATATTATTCTGTATAGTCTGTGTTTTTATCTGTCTCACAAATTGTAACCTTTTTGAAGACAAGAACAATATCTGTAGCTTATTTTGTCTAGCACCTAATTAAATAAAAATCAGCATTTAGCAGTCCACTCATTGTTTACTGAGTAAACCTTTTAAGGCATGAAACTATTGAGCAATTCAATTTGTAAGATGGATGTAATCCTGCCCTCAAGATGACAGATGTGCCATGCCTTGCGAAATTGTTGTTTAAGGGGTGTCATAATGTACTCAATTCTCCAGGAACATCATGCCTCAGATATAAGGTCATTGTTTTTCTTCATTTTCTTCTCTTAGCTTTGCATGAAACATTAGCTGTGTGGAGAGCTGCCAAACATTTTGAAATAGGGGAACTGGATATAAGGTGCATTTCTGGGGTAAAGAAGAGCAGTTGGCCATGATCAGAAGGTGATGGAGAAGTTCTAGGGAGGAAGGATCAGTAGGTAAAAGAATTCAAACTTTAGGGAAAAGGTTTCCCAAAGGGTTTTCTTTCAGGCTCTTGTTCATTGGATATCTTAAAGGTGTTAATTGAAAAGAGATTTCTATTGTCCAAGGATGTTAAATGATGTTAAACAGATTCTTGGAAGTGCATTCTTCAGACTTCGTAATAAGCATCATATTCTTCCAATGGGGAGATTTCAGATGTGACTTCTCTGAAATTTGTTTTTCTTGGAGGTGTGTGTGTAAAACTTAGACAATTTCTTGATTAGTTTAAAAAATATGTTTACAAAAATAAAAATAAAATGACATCTTGAATCACATAATAACTTTGGAGAGGGAACAAAATATTGACTAGAGCTGTGTGGGTATGGGTGGGGGAACACCTGTGTCACTGAAGAAAGAATAGAGACATCTTTAAGCATTCTTGTTTGCATCTTGAGTTTAGATAGCCTGAGCAAAGCTTCCCTATTAGTTAGAAAATCTATGAGGGAAAGTCCTATGGTCAGTGTAGTGAGTTGATCAAGTTTTTACTAAATCACTTGAAAAAGCATCGAAAAATACATTTATTTTTGTTAGTGACTGAATAGATAATATCCATGATATATGCTTAGTCACTCAGTCATGTCCAATTCTGTGACCCCGTGGACTGTAACCTGCCAGGCACCTCTGTCCATGGAATTTTCCAGGCAAGAATACTGGAATGGGTTTCCATTTCCTACTCCAGAAACCTTCCCAACCCAGGGATTGAACCCACACCTCCTGCATTGGCAGGCGGGTTCTTTACCACAGAGCCACCAGGGCTTCTGCAATATCCATAGGTACCACACAGAAATAGAAGCTAAATGCATTACGTCACAAATGTAAGCTAAATGTACTTCTTTATCTTGTCATTCTAAAGTCGAATTTCTGTCAGTTTGTATACTACAAACAGGGTTTTCCTGTATGAGTCAACGGTTTGTTTTACCAGGTCCAAGTATGGATATTTTAATAAACTTCAGATTGATTGTTTTAAAAAACCAAACAACTACATTTATTAGGATGTTTACTCTAGAGAATTATCTTTATTCTCTTAGTGGAATAAACTGTGTTTAACATAGGAGTCTGAATCTATTCAATCACATTTTGAAAGTGACCTGTTGAATATAGTTTTCTTGATCTAGTTTTAGTCAATTGATAAGTGAAATCTGTTTTCATTCCAATCCCAAAGAAGAGTAATGCCAAAGAATGTTCAAACTATTGCACAATAGCACCCATTTCACATGCTAGTAAGGTAATGCTCAAAATCCCTGAAGCTAGGCTTCAACAGTATGTGATCTGAGAAATTCCAGATATACAAGTGGATTTAGAAAAGGCAGAGGAACCAGAGATAAAATTGCCAACATCCTTTAGATCATAGAAAAAGCAAGGGAATTCCAGAAAAACATCTACTTCTGCTTCACTGACTACATACGTTAAGCCTTTGACTGTGTGAATCACAAAAAACTGGAAAGTTTTTAAATAGATGGCAGACCACCTTACCTAACCCCTGAGAAACCTGCATGCAGGTCAAGAAGCAACAGTTAAAACTGAATATGAACAACAGACTGGTTCCAAATTGGGAAAGGAGCATGTCAAGGCTGTATATTATCACTCTGCTTATTTTACTTATATGCAGAGTATATCACGAGAAATGCCAGGCTGAATGAAGCAGAAGCTGGAATCAAGGTTGCCAGGAGAAATATCAATAACCTCAGATATGCAGATGACACCACCCTTGTGGCAGAAAGTGAAGAGGAACTAAAGAGCCTTTTGATGAAGGTGAAAGAGGAGAGTGAAAAAGCTGGCTTAAAGCTCAACATTCAAACAACTAAGATCATGGCATCTGGTCCTATCACTTCATGGGAAATAGATGGGGAAACAGTGGAACCAGTAAGAGACTTTATTATCTTGGGCTCCAAAACCACTGCAGTTGGTGACCGCAGCCATGAAATTAAAAGAATTTTGTTCCTTGGAATGAAAGCTATGAAAGCTATGACCAACCTAGACAGCCTATTAAAAAGCAGAGACATCATTTTGCTAACAAATGTTCATATAGTCAAAGCTATGGTTTTTCCAATAGCTGTGTTTGGATGTGAGAGTTGGGCCATAAAAAAGGCTGAATTCCAAAGAACTGATGCTTTCAAATTGTGATGCTGGTGAAGACTCCTGGAGTCCCTTGACTGCAAGGAGATCAATCCAGTCAATCCTAAAGGAAATCAACCCTGAATATTCATTGGAAGGACTGATGCTGAAACTCCAATATTTTGGCCACCTGATGTGAGGAGCTGATTCATTGAAAAAGACCCTGATGCTGGGAAAGATTGAGGGCAGCAGGAGAAGGGGATGACAGAGGATGAGATGGTTGGATGACATCACAGACAAAATGAACATGAGTTTGAGTAAGCTTTGAAAGTTGGTGAAGGACAGGGAAGCCTGGAGTGCTACAGTCCATGTGGTGTCAAAGAGTCAGACATAACTTAGCAGTTGAATAACAACAACTCTAAGAGTAAGTTTATATAAACGAATATTAAATGTATTTCTAATGGAATAACTTCACACATACCCATNAAGTTGGTGAAGGACAGGGAAGCCTGGAGTGCTACAGTCCATGTGGTGTCAAAGAGTCAGACATAACTTAGCAGTTGAATAACAACAACTCTAAGAGTAAGTTTATATAAACGAATATTAAATGTATTTCTAATGGAATAACTTCACACATACCCATAGACACAGACAAAGCAACAACATGAAGTGCCATTCTTCCTCAAATGTGTCTCAGAAGTTCTAAATCTCAGTGAAAGGGATAATGGTGATTCCATTAATAGAAACAATGAAATAAAGCTGAAATATGTGGTTCAGAAGGATGGTGGAGGATAGGGTGGTATATTTAATTTTATCTTTGTTTTAATTTTTTTCACTTTCATTAATATTTTTTAAATATAAATTTATTTATTTTAATTGGAGGCAATTACTTTACAGTATTGTATTGGTTTTGCCATACATCAACATGAATCCACTAAGGGCACACGTGTTCCCCATCCCAAACCCCCCTTCCACCTCCCTCCCTATACCATCCCTCTGAGTCATCCCAGTGCACCAGCCCTGAGCATCCTGAATCATGCATTGAACCTGGACTGGAAATTTGTTTCACATGTGATATTATACATGTTTCAGTGCCATTCTCCCAAATCATCCCACCTTCACCCTCTCCCACAGAGTCCAAAAGACTGTTCTATACATCTG
>SJYV01041900.1:0-35839 GCA_006410875.1 Neotragus pygmaeus
ATTTCTCAAGAGGCAGGTCAGATGGTCTGGTATTCCCATCTCTTTAAGAATTTTCCACAGTTTGTTGTGCTTTGACTTACTATACCATTATTAAGGAAAGTTCAAACTTGAAGATGCTTTTCTTTACTTCAAATGAATTGTTTACTCAATCTTGTCAAAATCCTAAATGTTTTGCTACTTTTTAAATTTCAACTTGCATTCACAATGATAGTAGCCTATGTGTGTCCAGGTATAAAAGGAACGTGTAAATCTCTTTTTTTTCCCTGGAATTTAACACTTTTAAATTCACAAAGGATTAAAAAAATTTTTTTTTGTATGTAAGAACCACAGAAAACACAGAGTAGGTAGTTTTTCAAGATATATATAATTCTGGAAAGGCTTAAGAAAATGAACTTTAATCTATTAACTTTATTTTAGATTGCAGAGGCTACTCTTGAAAAACCTTGCCATAAACTCACCTGCAAAGTACCTGATTATTTATCTATTTTACACATTAGGGTTTTTTTTTTTTTTTTTGAGTTACACAGTTTTCTGAAAGCTGTATCAATTTTTTAAAAAAAACATAAGATCTAGTTTCTTCTATAACTCGTGAAAAATTTTCCTCAATTTAATTCATTACTGATAAATTAGCTGTTTAACATTAAAAGGGGCTACGTACTGTATGGCACAGGGAACTCTGCTCAATGTTATCCAGCAGCCTGGATGGGAGGGGAGTTTGGGGGAAAATGGATACATGTTTATGTATGGCTGAGTCCCTTCCCTGTTTACCTGAAACTATCACAACACTGTCAATCAGCTATACCCTAAAGGTTAAGAAAAGAAAGTGGTTGTGACTAGATCTCGCCCGCAATAACAGTACTTAACCAAACCACGCACGTGATGGCCATGCATCTGAGTAAAAGCAGCCAAATCCTGTTTTTCCAGAATATCATTCAAAAGTAAACACAAGATTTAGCAGTGAAACTGATTAATAAAACAAGTTTCATTCCTGACGCTGAAATTTCAAAACGGGTGCAGACACAGACCCCGGTGACACCTTTCAGGAAAGCTGATGTTTGGGGTAGGGGGGCAGCTTTCCTATCTCAATCCCACTCAGCACCCTCACCCAAGCCAGCCTCCCTACACCTCTGCTCCTCAGAAACCTCTAACTGGAACGGCCAAAAAATTCATTCAGAATTTTCCATAAGCTGGTACGGGAAAACCCCAATGAACTTTTTGGCCCACCCAGTATTTCATCTCTCACACACACACACACACTCACAGACCAATGGCTTGGTGCCTGTGTCCCGTTACCTCAATAGATATTGTACGGTATTCTTTTAAAAATGGAAGGCAAACCAATGGGGGCATTATCATATGATGGCCAGTCTCTCAAAATCAAAAGTATACAGAAGAAGGGCCTAACTTCGTCCTAGAGAATCTTTCCGATTCCGGCGAGGGGGTGGCCTTTCGGGAAGACTGAGCAGTGTGTCTGCTAGGTTGAAAAACGGAAAAGCAGTTTAAGCAGAGGGAAGACCTAATGTCTGGAGGCGCACAATCTAATGGCCTGTCCTTGCAGACAAGAGGAAAGAGGTCTGGAGTGGCAAGATCACGAGGGTGGGCTCGAGGTGGGTGGGAAAAGGGGGAGAAGAAAAAGGTAAGGTGGCTTTCTTTGGTGGCTCAGTGGTAAAGAACGCGCCTGCAGTGCAGGAGACCTGGGTTCGATCCCTGGGTCGGGAAGATCCCCTGGAGAAGGAACTGGCAACCCACTCCAGTATCCTTGCCTGGGAAATCCCATGGACAGAGAAGCCTAGCGTGCTACTGCCCATGGGGTCGCAAAGACTCGGACACAGACTGAGCGACTAAACCACAAAAACAACAATAGAAACGGGAGGGACAGATGCCTCGCTCCATTTTTCAACCTGTGGGCAGTGGGGAGCCGGGGCCAGCCGGGCTCCTCCTGTCTCCCCAGCCGCGGCTTCCCCACGGTTGGTCCAGGCTGCGTGGCCCCGCCCACAGCTCCTTTCAATAAGCCAGTCTTGTCTTTCCAGGAAAAAGAAAATCTGGTTTTCTGATGAACTGGAGTCCTCGTTTTTCTATCTGCTCTGGAAAAGTGCGATTTTACAGTCCAGTCAAGACACTTTCATGAATATAGATGAAGACCCTCATTTCAGGAACTTATCTTATATTCTTTGTAAGAATCTTTTCTATTCTTTAGATAGTTTTCACGGTAACGTTTCTCATCTGCTTTTTCTAAACTAGTAAAAGCTAGTTTTCTGGAACTAGGTTACAGACCGACTTTGGCCCATTTAACAAGGTCAGACTGTTTATTCTTGACAGAATTCTTTCCCACTGTAAAAAGGTACTTTTAAATGCCACATTCCAAGACCAGTGCCAGTAAACCACTGAAGCATATTTTCCCACAAGAACAGATACCATGTGCGGTCCCCACCTCACTGAAATCACCCTGTGTTACATAAGGTACAGGGAGCTGTCAGCGTCCCCGAGGAATCTACCAGCCTCTCTCAGAAAACACGTCCCTACATCCAGAAGCATGCTGACCTTTAAAGAGGAATTCATCCAAATAAAAATGGAAAAGAAAAAAGGGAAGGATGGCTTAGAAATTANTGGACTGTAACGTGCAACGAAAAGTGGATTTTACACGACAACTGCTGATGATGGCCAACTCAGTGACTGGATTGAGAGGAAGTCCCAAAGTACTTCCTAAAGCCAAACTTGCATCAAAAAAGGATCAAGGTCATTGTGTGGTGGTCTGCTGCCTGTCTGATTACAACTACAGCTTTCTGAATCCTGATAAAACCTTTATATCTGAGACTTATGCTCAGTAAATCGATAAGATGCACTGAAAACCACAACACACGCAGCTGGCGCTGGTCAGCAGAAAGGGCCAAATTCTCCATGACAACGCCAAACCACATATCACACAACTGATGCTTCAAAAGTTGGGGTACAAAGTTTTACCTCACCTGCCGTATTCACTTGACCTCTTGCCAACTGACTACCACTTCCTCAACCATCTTGACAACTTTTTGCAGGGAGAGTATTTCCACAACCAGCAGGATGCAGAAAATGCTTTCCAAGAATTCACTGAATTCTGAAACATGGATTTTTATGCTACAGGAATAAGCACACTTATTTCTCATTGGCAAAAATGTGTTGACTGTAACGGTTCTGACTTTGATTAATAATGATTATTTGAGCCTAGTTATAATGATTTAAAATTTATGATCCAAATCACAGTTATGTTTGCACCAACCTAATAAAACAGTTCCGTGAGACTATAGCCTTGTCTTTTCTAAGTTGTTAGAGTCTGCTTAGATTCACTTTACTATATTAATAAGAAAAAACTTGAGTTGCATAACTTCTAATATGTAAGATCTTCTACATCTCACATAGTTTTTATTATAGAGTAAATAGAGAATATTAACCTAAGTTATAATCCTTACAAAAAATATTTACTCAAAGTTTTTATTACTCTGTTCTTTGTTTCACACAGTGTTTATGATGAAAATTAAAAATTAAAAAAACAAACATTTGTATTTCATTTTCTAAAGCCTTCTTAGAATGATAATATTTTGTGGGTAAAAGGATGAAAGCAAATTTCTCTGTGTCCTAATGAATTATAATAAGCATGACAAATTAGTTTCTTGATCTCCTAAACCCCTGGGTTTCACCAACATCAATTATGAATTACACTTAAGACATAAATATTTTTACAAACTCACCAACAATGAGCTTCTCAACAGAGAAAGGCAATAAATGATAATGTTCATTTGTCCTACTGTACTCGTTTGGTATGAAATTCTTGGGGAAATCAATATCTTTAAGAGGTCTTTGGATTATCTGATGCTATGATGCTAGTATTTTTTTCTTTCCTCACAGAAGGCAAGCACATTTGTCATATTACACTTAAATTTCTTAAAGAAGGTAAGCAATTGTTCAAGTGACTCTTCCCACAACATAGACTATACAAGGAAAAAAAAAAAAAACACGAAATGGCTAAAATTTGCCTGTAAAAAGTTCCTTTCCGTTATGAAGGCATGCTTACTTGTTTTTCATGTTTTAGGAAAGGAGTCAGTTCAGTTCAGTTCAATCGCTCAGTCGTGTCCGACTCTTTGTGACCCCATGAATCGCAGCACACCAGGCCTCCTTGTCCATCACCAACTCCTGGAGTTCACTCAGACTCACGTCCATCGAGTCAGTGATGCCATCCAGCCATCTCATCCTTGGCTGTCCCTTTCTTCTCCTGCCCCCAATCCCTCTCAGCATCAAAGGAGTAGAGGACATCTTATCTCTCAACATCCTGACTAAACTAGGAGAATTATGTTTGAACATAACTATGAACTTCCCTGGTGGCTCAGACATTAAAGAATCGGCCTGCAAGGCAGGAGACCTGGGTTCTATCCCTGCTTTGGGAAGATCCCCTTGAGAAGGAAATGGCAACCCACTCCAATATTCTTGTCTGGAGAATCCCCATGGACAGTGGAGCCTGGTGAACTACAGTCTATGGCGTCGCAAAGAGTCAGACACAACTGAGTGACTAAGAACACACACACAGCACATAGACTTTAGTTGCTGGGAAGGAAAAGTAATAAAATACATCAAACACACCTCATTCTTCACCCACAAGTGCACAGTACAGTTGTTTTGTTCACTTTGTTTGAAATGCTATTTTGATTTAATTTTCAGGTCTTGGCTAGAGGCCAGTTCCCCTCTTCAGCAGCTGATTAAAACCAAACTCCAAACACTTCCTTTATCCGGTCCTCATACTCCAGAGCCATTAGGTAATAGCCCCATTAGGCCACATACCAGGCAACTGGAGACAGCCTCCACACCCTAGATTTCTTGAAATTATTCAAATTAGCCAGTCCTTAGGGAGTGTTGGAAACCCTGCCAATCCTGTCCTGCTTGCCGTGTATAAACTGTGCTCTCTGGCTCCAATTCACCATTACTTGGCCCCCAGTGGGGCAATCTTCTCCATGATTCTGCCTAGCAGCCTTCTCTCATTTGAAAGGGTAAGTTACAAAGAGTTCTGTCTCTCATCTGAGTGTTGCTGTGTCAGATCCAAGATCCCACTATCAAAAGAATCTCTAAATCTCATAAAACAATTCTGGCAGGAGCCGGCTGCAGGCCTTGGGTACTTTTTTGCCATTCTCCTGGGATAAGGTAGCTGAGATGGCTCTTGTGCCTCGGATATTTATGAAGGCCCAGAAAGAGAAGAAGGACAGTGGGGATAATATTGGGTACTGCCTGGCAATGCATATATATTTTTTTGCACAATAAAGGTAGAGAAAAGTTTTTCAGTTGTATATATTATTAAAGAGAGTAAACATTGGAGAAATATCCCTAATATTAGCACATCTCAGAAATGGTACTATCCTATTTAATAGGATGCTGAATTGTGACAATGATAAAGAATACAGAAATAAGTAATACTGTAAGGATTATTTTTTTCAAGAATTCTGGCATAATTGTAAAATTCTGGGTAGGAGAACAAAGAGAAGGCTTCAATGTTGTGCTGTACAGGAATCATAGATAATGTGACTCAATTTAAGCAGCGGTTTTAGGCAGTCTGGGAGGTCAGATGACTAAGCTGCAAAAATGCAAGGAGCATTAGCTGAAGCTACAGATCACAGCTACAGAACATAAACTAATATCAGGTAGTAAGGAAAGGAGTAAAGATCATTCTCTTTTTTAGAGCACTAGTGGAGAGTAGGGCTTCCCAAGGGGTGCCAGTGGTAAAGAATGTGCCTGCCAATGCAGAGATGTGGGTTTGATCTCTGGTAGGGAAATATCCCCTGGAGAAGAGCATGGCAACTCACTCCACTATTCTTGCCTGGAGAACCCCATGGGACAGAGGATCCTGGTGGTCTACAGTCCATAACTGCTGCTGCTGCTGCTAAATCACTTCAGTCGTGTCTGACTCTGTGTGACCCCATAGACGGCAGCCCACCAGGCTCCCCCATCCCTGGGATTCTCCAGGCAAGAACCCTGGAGTGGGTTGCCATTGCCTTCTCCAATGCATGAAAGTGAAAAGTGAAACGAAGTTGCTCAGTCGTGTCCAACTCTTCGTGACCCCATGGATTGCAGCCTACCAGGCTCCTCCATCCATGGAGTTTCCCAGGCAAGAGTACTGGAGTGGGTTGCCATTGCCTGCTCCATACAGTCCATAGAGTAGCAAAGAATTAGGCACAGCTGAAGTGACTTAGCATGCACAGATGCAGTGGACAGTAATAGCATAGAGTAGTATCTTCAATTACTCACTATATGTACATTGTAAAATGGGAGTCTTTAAGACATGAATTTGGGAAAAGAAACAGTTTCGACTTACAGAATAGATATACTTTCCAATGGTTGCTTATGTACTGAATGCCTGCCTACACCAATTGCATAATTAACTTGCATCAGAAAACAGAAAAGATTCTGTAAATTAAGGGAAGATTTAGATTATCATTAAGCAACAGTATATTATCTCAAAAGCTATTGTCTACTACAACACAAAACTTACAAATCTATCAATGTTTTTTCATATTACCTCTTGTTGTCACTCAAAGCAGAGAAGATTTGCATTTGAGTCTTTGTTGTATCACAATTTAGCCATGTAACCCTGATAAATGAATTACTAATAACAGAACTAGGGGTTTTCCAGGTGGCTTAGTGGTAAAGAATCTACCTGACAATGCAGGAGACGCAAGGACGCCAGTTCAATCTCTGGCTTGGGAAGATAACCCTGGAATAGGAGATAGCAACCCAAAAGTATAATTTGTTGAAATTAAGAGACTGTTTTAATAATTCAGGTAAGAAATCATTAGAATTTAAAGTAAGATGAGGCTGTAGGAGTGGATTTGAATCTATTTAAAAGGTGGACTCTACTATATGTGTTTGGAGTGAAAGGGAAAAATGAGAAAGGGGAGACAAAGATGACATAAATTTCTGGAAGGTCTACTCAGAGATTTTAAGTATGGCTCATTTTGTTAAGAACAAATACAATTTGAGGTGGAAGAATTTAAGATGAAGAAGACACTGTTTAAGTTCCCTTGTACATCCAACTGAAGAAATACAGCATGAGCTGGCTATGTAACAATGCATGGCTATGAGGAAATACAACTTATTGGCTATGCATGGGCTCCAAAGAGAGAGAGATCTGGTCAAGAGATGAAATTTGGAAATCATTAGTATATTGATGTAGTGGAAAATCAATAACTGAGAGAGGAGAAGACTGTGAAGAAAACTGAAAATGAAGAAAGTGTGGTGGCCTAACAGACAAGGCAGGAAATAGGTTTTAGAAAGAGAAGGTGGTCAAGATGTTGAATGCAACAAAGATGAAGTGAATTAAGGGCTTATCAAAAATATCAGTCACCATGGATATTTAACAACTCAATCTTGGGTGGTGAGGAGGAGAAACTAGCTATCTGTAGGCAGAGAAGTGCCCATGAACAGAAGGAAATGAAATAACCTTTTCTTGATGATGTTTCAATAATAAAAAGAGATCCTCTTTATAAACAACTTGAATCATGTAATAGATTGTTAAAAACTGAATGTGTTCCCTTAAAGTCCATATATTAAAATACTAACCTCTAGTACCTCACAATGTGACCTTATTAGAAACAGAGTCACTGCAGATATAACTGGTTAAGAAGCACTGGAACAGAATAGGCCCCTAATGCAACAAGACTGGTGTCTTCACTAAAAGGAGAGAATTGGACTCAGAATAATGCACAGGAAAGGAACACCACGTGAAGACTGAAACTGTGGTGTCACAAAACAAGGAACTACCAATAACTGGGAGAGAGACCTGGGCAGACCCTTTCTTAGTGCCTTCAAAGGGAGCACAGTTCTGCTGACATCTTGATCTCTGGAACTCTGAGACAATAAATCTCTTGTCACTTAAGCTACTCAGTCTGTGGTACTTTTATTACAGTAGCCCTAGAAAACTAACACACAGATATAGCATAATTTTCAAATACCGGACCTTCTTATAGATTATATGTAATTGAATTGATATACGATTTTTTAATAATTACTAAATGAACAAATAAAAAGGATGGAAAAGAGAGTACGTAAACCATGACCTTTTTCTACTTTGTCTCCTACCCTTAAAACTCTTCAAGTGCCTATTTTTATTTCTAACCTAAGGTTATTATGCTAATATGGGCTTCTCAGCATATCTAATGTAGCAGTAGTTTTTTATTCCTTTACATTATAAAAATAAAGCATTCTCATACTTGCATATTGAGTCACTATCTGATTCTTGAGCATGGGAAGAGGCCCAGGAGTCTACTGAAGTCTATGCATGTAGTAGTATTTTTGCCTACTCATTCAGACAACCCCAGAGGCTTCTGTCATGCCTTTTGTGCAGGTGCCAGTGCAGTCACCACCACACACCACATTCTACCAACTCAACATTGATCAAAATTTCTAGATAAGTCAGTTTCATCAAAGTCACAAGTTCATGGAGACATGCAGTTGTTCAAATTCTTTTTCACATGTAATCAAAATATGGTAAGAAAAGTAATGAACTCCAGGCATGGGAGAAAATGTGAATAAATGCCCTGATACCAATACCCCATCCTCACCCCATCCCAGCCCTGCTAGTTAAAGAAAATATCCTTTAAGACTGAAAATAAGCCATCATGCCATACATACCCAACATTATAATGCTGAAATACTGAAGGCAACCTAAGTATACAATTGAAGAATTATTACTGAACAATGGTACAGCAATGAAATATTATGCATTTTTAAAGTGATGGTTACAAAGTCTATGGAATACCATGAAAAATACACATTTTAAAATACAAATTTTAAAATATATATTCTAAATTAAATCTATATTTATCAAAAATCTGAAAATACACAAAATTATGACATTCATTTTATTAGAGTTGTTTTGTTAGGGGTTTTATGTGAATTTTCACTAACATGTTTTAAGTGTTAAAGGTGCAATATCCTAGAAAAAATATATTAAAATAAAAATATTTATTGAAACATATTTAGCAATCATGTAACCTACTGGATCTATGGTAAATGTGGTGTGGTCTCAGAGTAATATTGTGTTCAAAAGAAACTCACAGCACTGAAAAAAATGCAGCAACTAGATCTGAATTTTCTACTTCTTATGGTAGTAACTTTAAGAAGCATAGTGCTCAAGACAATATAATTTGAGTTATACTTTTATCAAGCAAAAACAGTGCTTATATTTTAAACAGGACACGTGAAAACAGTCTAATAAATGTATTCACTCAGGAGGTCATGAATTATCTCCTTTTTTTGACCAATATATAAAACCAAAGAATATTTGAAGGACTATTTAAAGGATATACTGAGGAATATTTAAAGGAAAGAAAAATTATTACTAAAAGAAGAACCTAACATGTACTTTGTTGTAGTTTTATGTCAGACACTTTGGATAAATCATCTGATTTAAATTAGGTCACATCCAATTCTTTGCAACACTATGGACTACAGCAGGCCAGGCTTTCCTATAGCCCACACCTCCTGAAGTTTGTTCAAATTCATGTCCGTTGAGTTGGTGATACTATCTAACTATCTCATTCTCTGCCACCTGCTTCTCTTGCTTTCAAGCTTTCCCAGTATCAGGGTCTCTTCCAATGAGTTGGCTCTTTGCATTAGGTGGCCAAATATTGGAGCTTCAGCATCAGTCCTTCCAATGAATATTAAGGGTTGCTTTCTTTTAGGATTGACGGGTTTGATGTGCTTGTAGTCCAAGGGACTCTTGAGAGTCTTCTCCAACACTACAGTTCAAAAGAATCAATTCTTTGGGGATCAGCTTTCTTTACAGTTCAACACATATATTCGTACATGACTACTGGGAAACCATAGCTTTGACTAGATAGACCTTGGTGGTCAAAGTGATATCTCTGCTTTTTGATAAGTTGTCTGAGTTTGTCATAGCTTTTCTTTGAAGGAGCAAGTGTCTTTTAATGTCATGGTGGCAGTCACCATTCACAGTAATTTTGGAGTCCAAGAAAATAAAATCTATCATTGTTTTCACTTTTCCCCCATTTATTTGCCATGAAGTGATGGGACATCACTAAATCAAATCCCTTACGATTATACAATGGAAGTGAAAAAAAGATTCAAGGGATTACATTGGAGAGACAGAAAGCATGAATAACAATGGACGGAGGTTTGGGACATTGAACAGGAGGCAGTGATCAAGACCAACCTCAAGAAAAAGAAATGCAAAAAGGCAAAATGGTTGTCTAAGGAGCTGAGAAAAGAAGAGAAGCAAAGGGCAAAGGAGAAAAGGAAAAAAACACACATTTGAATGCAGAGTTCCAAAGAACAGCAAGAGAGATAAGAAAGCCTTCCTCAGTGATCAATGAAAAGATAGAGGAAAACAAAAGAATGAAAATGACTAGAGATCTCTTCAAGAAAACTAGAGATACCAAGGGAAAATTTCATGCACAGATGGGCACAATAAAGGACAGAAATGGTATAGAGATAATGAAGCAGAAGATATTAAGAAGAGGTGGCAAGAATACATAGAAGAACTATACAAAAACAGATCTTCATGACCCAGAAAACCATGATGGTGTGATCACTCACCTAGAGCCACACATCCTGGAATGTGAAGCAAAGCTAGTGGAGGTGATGGAATCCCAGTTGAGCTATTTCAAATCCTAAAAGATGATGCTGTNACTGATGCTTTTGAACTGTGGTGTTGCAGAAGACTCTTGAGAGTCCCTTGGACTGCAAGGAGATCCAACCAGTCCATTCTGAAGGAGATCAGCCCTGGGATTTCTTTGGAAGGAATGATGCTGAAGCTGAAACTCCAATACTTTTGCCACCTGATGTGAAGAACACTCTCATCTGAAAAGACCCTGATGCTGGCAAAGATTGAATGTGGGAGGAGACGGGGACGACAGAGGATGAGACGGTTGGATGGCATCACCAACTCAATGGACATGAGTCTGAGTAAACTCTGGGAGTTGGTGATAGACAGGGAGGCCTGGCGTGCTGCAGTCCATGGGGTCGCAAAGAGTCGGACAAGACTGAGCGACTGAACTGAACTGAATGATGATGCAATGGTCCCACCAGCAACACGGAAAAAGTCGAGTTGGAAATTTATTCACCAGTTCATCTGTGAAAACAGGGAGTTGTGAAAGAACTTAAAGAGTAGTGAGAAATGATAGTGTTCAACAATAAGGAATATGTATTTATGAGCATGGGGGTGATTTGTAGGTGGGAGAGAAAGGATGGAGGGGTTGGTGATGGACAGGGAGGCCCAGTGTGCTGCAGTCTATGGGGTCACAAAGAGTTGGACACGACGGAGTGACTGAATTGAACTGAACTGAACACAGGAAAAAAACAGAAAACAACCCTCTGCGTGCCATGCTACCGAGCTGGAGTTAACTCTTTAGACAATGGAGAATCATGAGGATTTGTTGCATTCATTCACCATGTGTTTATCATGGGCCTACCATGGGCTAGGAGGGCACTGTAGGAAACTCTGAAATACTGCAACCCCACAGGCGAGTGAATGAAAACGGCAGTGTTCAACATAACAGAATTTCAGCAACACGTCTCAACTCAGGAACGTTTACTAGGAGACTAGCCAAGCCCAAGCAAACTCAAGATAGTCCTATCTTTCCCCACCTTACAAGGGGGCAAGCAGTGGTATCTGCAGAACACCAGAAGCGACATATCCTAAGAATTAGAGAGGCTGTAAAAATCCAAGTTATAGAGACATTACTCAATTCTAAGGACCGTGTCTCATACTCTGTTGAAGGGACATGATAGGACACTTGAGTTAAGGGAATTTAGGGGAGATGGAATAATCCCATTAAACGCAGTTTGACAGATGAGCCCCTGACCAACCACAGAAGGTGCATTCCCATGAGAATATTAAATGGAAGAGGCAAGGAAATTTTTCCAGCTTCTGGATCCCTAAGAAACCCTCTGTTTGCAAAACCTCTCTAAAGCACTTGGCCTCCAAAACGTTAAAACAATGGCTGGTCTTTACATTCAAACTTGGCCTTAAGCTTCTGAGATTTGGGCTTCACCTGTGGCTCAGACAGTAAAAAATCTGCCTGCAATGCAGAAGACCAGGCTTTGATCCCTGGGTCGGGAAGATCCCCCAGAAAAGGGAATGGCGACCCACTCCAGTATTCCTGTCTGGAGAACTCCATGGATAGAGGAGCCTGGTGGGCTACAGTCCATGGGGTCACAAAGAGTCAGACTTGACTGAGTGACTCACCTTTAAGCCATCATTCAGCTTACTTCTGAGACTTGAATGGCCTCACGCAGGGTAGACACAGGCAGGATGAATGTAAATAACCAGGTGACAAGCAGACCCTGTCTATATCATACCTTGATGAGAGGGCCAAACAGATGTATGGAGGAAGCAAAACACCTTCCAGGCAGTAGCATTACAGTTAAACTGTTTTTGTCCAGGACTAATTCTCAGCAGTGATCGCTTATGAAGGAACTGGAATTAGGCGAGTCAAATGAACGTCTATCTTTTACAAACAAGGAAAGCAGTCATCTGATGGACTGAGCAAGAACACGGGGTGCGATGCGACAGCTACCCGCACGCACACAGCAGGCACACCACGGCGGCATCCTGCACGGCGTGGAATACAGGCTCTTTCTTCAGGGAAGGTGCTCCCTGTGGTCGACAGCATCTGCCTTTACCCCACAGGCAGAGACTACCCATCAGATGGTAACTGGAAATGTGTTTGATTGCCACTGAGAGAGCGTGACGGAGGATCTGGCTGGCTCTGCATGTTTGTCTTGGCACTGGCCTTTTCCACGTCCCCAGCCCTGGGAATCCTACAGGAAAAACGTGTCCTGTTCCCAAGCCGTGGGCACTGCCCCACTGTGCTCCACTTCCCTCGCTGGTGAAAGTGAAAACGAAAGCGGCACAAATGCTCCACTGTGAGCTGGGAAACACGCACTGGCGACTGGAGGCGTCCACAGAACAGACCTGGTTGTCTCGCGGCAAGCAGAGGTCGAATGGGGCGGGAGCCATGGGAGCCTGGCGAGGTGTGTCCTGCCCTTTCGCCGAGGTGCCCTGGCGACGGGCTTTGGGTTTTTTCCATTATACTCGGTTCACGCCTTTGCCCTGATTCACTCTGTATGCGCTGGCAGGCTTTGCAGGCTTCTGTGGGAGCAACTCGGCTGCCCAAGGAGGCACAGACCCTGCCAGGCCTCCATAGTAAATACAACACGCACGGAGAGGAAACAAGCATAAACAATCTATTTTCTTCTGTAAAAGATGACATTGTTCTCTGATCTTGGGTCGGGCCTCCCTTTGCCGGCTTGGTGGTGCCAGCTGTCGAGTAAGCTATCCCAAACAGAAACGGACAACATGAACACAGACTGCAGGACGGGCACCTCCACGGGGCCTGCATCCAGGAAGGAGGCTGGAGACCTCTCTGAGCATCTCCCATCCTGGAGGGCACGAGCAGGGAGGGCTTCCCGGACCTGAGGGCCTTGCAGCGTTCTGCCCTTCTCCTGTATTGCACCTATCTCTGTTCCTAACTACACTTCTTGGCACGGCTAACTGATTAAGATTTGCCTCCCCATTCTGAGCTCCACGAGAGCCAAGACCTCGTCCACTTCTGTTCCCCACGATCCCTCGGATTCACCGACAGCGCTTGGCACATGAAAAGCGATCACTATCTGCAGACTGAATGTCACAACTCCATTAACTTTCTACCCTAGGGTTATCAGAGAGTTTCTGAATCCACAAGGTTTCTTTAGTGTTTACTAAACGCTACCCGCAGGCTTCCGAGGAGGCGCAAAGGACCTGCCTGACAAAGGAGAAGATGTAAGAGACTCAGAGTCGATCCCTAGGTCGGGAAGACCCCCGGAGGAGAGCGTGGCAACCCACTCTAGCATTCTTGCCTAGAGAATCCCATGGTCAGAGGAGCCTGGTGGACTATATAGCCCATGGGGGTCACAAAGAGCTGGATATGACTGCAGTGACTTGGTACTCCTGCTCACACAAAATTGCTACCCACGCGGGCACCGGAAGAGGAAACCACCAGAGGCATAAGGAGCGGATGTAAGCGATTGGGTTTTTTCCTAATTCTTGTATTAAACAATTCTTGTGGAGTGATCTTAAATATGGCAATTTTGGGAGTCTTATCAGTTTCGTATAAAACAAAATCCCCAAGTAAATTTTTGTCATCTGTATAACTATCAAAAAAGTCTTCCCATGTTTACTATTGAGTTGTTATCTTTTACTTCTACAGAGAAGAAGGTGCTTTCATATGCATACATATGTCCTTTAGATAACACAGAAAAAAGGAACTTTTGAGGAGAATGTGATTCACTTAGTGAGAATTTTTATTAAGTCACTGAAAACAGAATATTCTCATTCTTCCATATGATACAAAGTGGATTTTTTTTCCTCCAAACTGTGTGTTAGGCACAGGCATTTGGAGGAAAAATGCTAATTCTCCCATTTGTCTAATGATTGGATAAAGGCCCCCCCCCCCAAAAAAAAAACACTGTAAAGGCGCTGTAATACTTACTGTTCACTGAAGAACAGAAATTGGCTTATGGCAGGCCAATTCTGGACTTCACCCCAGCATGAGACGTTACTGATGCCCCAAAAGGAGTGGGCTCATTTTAAGCTGTAGCCTTCTCTCTACCCACAGGTGGCATCATGGTGGCTGCCCCGGGGAGTGACTCACTCTGACTGCATCGAGGCGGCAATTATGTCTAGATAGAAAAACATCAACCCTGGCACTGCTCTGAACGGCCCTCAGAGCGGTCTCACACCATAGAGGGAGCATGGTGTGTGTACTGTCATGATCAGGCACTTCGATGACTTTAAGGGAGCAGACACACGCAAGAGTTGGACATGACTTAATGAACGATCAACCAACCGTAATCTACTGTGAATGCAATAGCATTATGTCTTTAAAAATGTGTGTGTGTTAGGCAGAACACTCTCCAACATAAATCACAGGAACATCCTCTATGAGCCACTCCCAGGGTAATGGAAATAAAAGCAAAGATAAACAAAAGGGACCTAACTAAGCTTAAAAGCTTTTGCACAATGAAGGAAACTACAAGCACGGCAGAAAGACAGCCCTCGGAATGGGAGAGAATAACAGTAAACATAACAACTGACAAAGAATTAATCTCCAAAATATATAAGCAGCTCATGCAGCTCAATACCAAAAAACCAAAACAACCCAGTCAAACAGTGGGCAAAAGAACTAAACGGACAAAGAAGACATACAGACCACTAATAACACATGAAAAGATGCTCAACATTGCTCATTATCAGAGAAACGCAAATCAAAACTACAACAAGGTACCATCTCACACGGGTCAGAATGGCCATCATCAAAAATTCTACAAACAGTAAATCCTGGAGAAGGTGTGGAGAAAAGGGAAACTTCTTACACTGTTGGTGGGAATGCAAACTGGTACAGCCACTATGGAGAACAGTGTGGAGATTCCTTAAANGCCATAATCATTATTATTTGGTTTTAGGCCTGTCTCTTATACACATCTGGATGCAGGTGGGAGGGGGGTGTTCAGGATGGTGGGGGGAGGGGAGGGGAACACATGTATATCTGTGGCCGACTGATGTTGATGCATGGGAAACCCACCAAAATAAAGTAATTCTCCTCCAATTAAAACACATTAAAAACAAAGCAAAAAGTCCACGTGTGCGTGTTTGCTCAGTGTTGTATGACTCTTTGAGATCCCATGGACTATAGCCCGCCAGGCTCCTCTGCCCATGGAATTCTCCAGGCAAGAATACTGGAGTGAGTTGCCATGCCCTGCTTCAGGGGAATCTTCCCGACCCAGGGATCGAACCCACGTCTCCTGTGTCTCCTGCATTGGCAGGCAGATTCTTTACCACTATGATACCTGGGAAGCCCTGAAAATGTACATGCTTTAATAAAAAAATAATGATTGCTAAGAAATGCTGCCTTCTGCAGCTCATTAATGTTTTTGAAATAGTAGCATCATAGATCACAACAAATATTCAATTTAAGGATAAAACAGTTGGAAATATTGCCAGAATTACAAAAAAGTGACACAGGGACATTAACTGAACAAATGCTGTCGGAAAACGGTGCTGTGATGCAGGACCACCACAAAGCTCCTGTTTGTAAGACATGCAACATCTGCTAAATGCAATAGAGCGAGGCGCAATGCCTGTATTCTTGAAATCCATCTGCCACAAGATTATATATAACCGCGTGGGGCATGATTCGTACAGGTCCCTTACGTACAATGGAAAGAAGCTCTCTCTGACCTGTTGTCTGGTTTTCCACAAATGTAGTTATTTCAATACAGGTCATCAAATTTGATTTGCACGGTTTCAGAAACAGTTCTTCACAGGCCCCACTTCTCTTCACCTCCCCAGCTCCTCCCTGCAGAACAAGAGGCCTCACATACGTGCTTACGGCCACCCCATCTGCGTGTCCCCACCCTGCCCAGCGTCTGCAAGCTCCTGCCCCTTAGGCGTGTGGTGGCCCAATGTGCTTTTAGGAAGAAAAGAAGAGCTTGTGAGATTCCCATGCCATTGGGGAACTCCAAAGCCTTGCGTTTGGCTGGCTGAGTGTGGGGGTCTCAGACTCTGAGAGGTACCTGGATTCTGTCCTCATCAAGGGAGGCGTGGCTAGAGCAGGGCCACCTCCTCCAAATTGTGAAACCCAGGCCAGGGGACCCTCCTGCCTGGTTCTAAGGTCTTCACTGTAGCAATCCACATCTTGATTCTGTACCATTTACAGAAACAGGTATAAACCACTTTTCCCTTTGAGGTTACATGTGCATACCTGACTGTATACTGAACAGCAAGACCCCAGTTTCTCCTAAGACACCTTTGTGTCACGGGGAAGGCACCCGATTAAGAGCACTTTATTGTTGCTGAGTCACTAAGTCGTGTCTGACTCTGCACCCCCTCGGACTGTAGCCCACCAGGCTCCTCTGTCCATGACATTCCCCAGGCAAGAATGCTGAAGTGGGTTGTCATTCCCATCTCCAGGGGACCTTCCTGACCCAAGGATCGAACTCGAGCCTCCTGCATTGGCGGCAGACTCTTTACCACTGACCCACCGGGAAAGCCCCAAAGGCATGTAAGCCTCCTCCTTATCAGAGGGAGACAAGCCAAACCAGACCCTTTGGCCCTATGTTACACCGACTTCAGCCACAACCAGAGTCCAGACTTATGACTGTCCTAAATTAATTTCTACCCCAAAGGCCAACTCCTCTAAGGAACTTACAGCTTGATAAACAAAATCCCTAAATAATTACAAACAAGACAGAAAACAGTCTTACGAAAGGCATTAATAAGATGTTTCTTTGGAAATAATGCGAGAGGAAGGTGGGATTAATTTCTGCAGGGGGTACCAAAAGGGGAAATCTGAGTCAGGCTTTGGAACAGAAGTAATATATTAGCGTTTCTCATGGTTGTAAAATGGCAGTTTCGAATCGGTTAACTTGTAATTTCTTTAACATTCCACAAATCAAGTTGATTCCCAGTTCCTGTATGACATAACCCACTAAAATATGCATATTTCCAGGAAGTGGAATGTAGTCTTTTTCTCTTTGAGAAATGCAAAAAAACAAAACAAAACAAAACCCCCAAACCCCAGTTCAGTCTGAAAAAAACAATTCCAAGTCTACGTGTCACTATGTGTATGTAAACCAAAGTATCACTACAGAAATGGATTTTCCCTTAAAAAGAAAAATATCGAATAATGTAGCATTCTACAGGAATCATACTCTTTATTCTTAACATTAAATTTCAGCTATTACTGTTTCAAGTAAAATCTCAATTTGTTCCAGTGTCTTTTCCGATTGCTAATCCTTTTTATTTTATGTCACGTAAGAATTATTTTATGTCACATAAGAAGTATAGAGTATACAGTACAAGCTAGATAATGAAAAATCAGGTATTTATGATTGCCTTTCCCCTTTTCTGTATGAAATCATTTGTCTCCATTTTCCTGTCTGAACATATCAACTTTCAGTGAGAATGGAATGTTAATTGGTGTTATGCACAAGCTGGGCTATCATTCCTCAAATTTAAGAAGAAGAAGAAAAAAAAAATCAAAACAAACCCAACTGGGTTTCCTGTTTTTATTTACGGTTTTCAGTGCCCCATTGAGGCGGGATTAAAATAAAGTGGCTCAGTTATGGCTCATCCTTCCTTCAATTAATCTACCCAAGGAGACCAGTTCCTTCCATCATCTGTCCAGATCGCAAAGCCTATTCAAGCTTCTCCCCAGGGCCCCGAAACAACATACAAAACTACTTCCTAGGGAAGCCGCAGCCTACCTCACCCTTCCAACTGGGGAAACACACAGACTCAGCCCTCTGTGGTGCGATTATATAAGCATACAAGGGCTCCCTTGACACCACCCAAATCAGAGATGTGTCCTTTAAACACCATTTTGTGCCCACTCTTCTCAAAAGTGACAGTGTGTGTTGGGCAAACAGGAAACAAGAATGCTTATCATCTCAACAGTGGTGACGCATTCAAAGGAATCCTCTGTAAAAAATTCTCTTGCCCTAGGTATAGTGTAGAACACTGGGAAACCACGTGATCTGACATGTACTAGGTTCCAGCATCTGTATTTCGGGGATGAGGAAGCAGACTACTTTTGCAAATTGAGTGTTTTTACAAGGCAAGTTCTCTCCGAGAATTTCCAACTCCCCTCCTAAATTTCTACTTCTCAGCTGGGGCGTTACTGGAATTTGCGGAGGCAATTCTTTGTTAAGCAGAATATTAGCCACCTTGCAGCTGCCTCCACCCCTAAGTTGTTATGATGACCAAAGATGCCGTCACACATTTCTCAATCACGTTTCCCCTCCCACCTCCCTCCAGCGCCACCCTTGACTGAGAACCACTGTGAGGCTAAAAGATGGACGATACAGTAACATACATGTTTCAATGCTATTCTCTCAAATCATCCCACCCTCACCTTCTCCCACAGAGTCCAAAAGAGACTTTATATCTGTGTCTCTTTTGCTGTCTCGCATATAGGGTCGTCGTTACCATCTTGAAACATGCATATTACCATATGTGAACTAGATCACCAGTCCAAGTTGGATGCATGAAGCAGGGCACTCAGAGCTGTGCACTGGGACAACCCAGAGGGATGGGGTGGGCAGGGAGGTGGGAGCAGGCTTCGGGATGAGGGCCACTTGTGCGCCCGTGGCTGATTCATGTCAATATATGGCAAGAACCACCTCTATACTGTACAGTTATTAGCTAAAGCTTTGAGGGCAATGTTAGTAGTGTTCATGGAATCAAAAGGATTCTCTGAGTCCACATCCACATATCCATGTCCGGCCCTGAATAAGTAGCCCAGCAAAGGGACATTCCCTGGCTTAAAAAAAAAAAAAATCTATGCATGAATTCACTGTATGTAAAACAGGCCCTTCAAAGACAAGGGTTTATTAGCACTTACTTCCAGGCTCCTGTTGTATATTTTGAGTGCATTTTTACCAAAATTCATCTCGGAAACAATGAACTACGTTAACAGAAACAGAAGCTAACCAAAGCCAGTGGCTATTATGGTTTTATGAGACAAAAAAACCAGATTACAATTGTCCTTCTTAGCCAAAATAGAGCCTGTGGGTCTGCGTTTGTGTTTTGGCTTGGAGGAAGGCGTCACGCGGCGGGGTGGTGCTGCCTGTTTGTGGATCATCCAAGTTCACTGTAAATTCAATCTCTTCTTCACAGTCGACACCACAGCCTCACAGGAGTGCTTCCACACACCTGTGCAGGTACCTGGCTATTTCTCAGACTAGGATAGGGATATGTTCTTGGCACTCTCTCCTCCCTGACCTTGAGCTGTGTCTCCCCAGACACTACATATGCAGCTCTGAAAACAGTGGTTATGGCAAAAAGCCATATGGCAAAACCATTGGGAAACTTGTAACTGATTCCTTTCTAGTGGCTAAGAAGCAACAGTCTATTTCTGCAATGGGTTCTGTCCACAACAAACCCAGCCCGGATGTGTCTGCAGTTGTAAGCAGAACACTCTCTTCCTACCATATACAAAGTGCAAAGACATTCTGTCCACAAACTGACCACGGGCAGTAATAACATTAGGGGCCTGGAGTGGGGGCAGTCTGTCATTCCAAAGAGGAAAATGAAGTTGAAGGAAAGAACAGTGCTTTCTCACTCACCACTGAGGTAAGAGCCATCTGAAAACTGTAGATGCGAGCAAGGCCGAAGTCAGCCAGCTTTATCTGTCCACTGCTGGTCACCAGAATGTTCTGTGGTTTTAGATCACGATGCACCACTCGGTGAGAATGAAGAAAGTCCAGGCCTCGGAGAAGCTGAAACATCATATCCTAAATGAAAAAAACAAAATCAATCAATCACCAAAAGAGAAATTCAACATGCTGGATTCTCAGTACTTACAATAGTGTTTGGCACATACAAAGCATTTGATAAATACCTGCTGAATGAATGAATCTGTCCCCCTCTCTACCGCTCCACTCTCCCAAGCTCAACATTACGACAAGAAGTGTCACGTTCCACCCATATTTTATTAATGAAAGGATGATTTAAAAAATAATTTCAGGGACTTCCCCGGTGGCCCAGGGGCTAAGACTGCACTCCCAGTGCAGGGAGCTCAGGTTCGAGCCCTGGTCCGGGAACTAGATCCCACATGCCACAGTTAAAAACTTCACATGCCTCAACTAAAAGATCCCCTGTGCTGCAAACGAAGGCCTGGTGAAGCCAAATAAATATTTTTAAAAAAAAAAAGTTTCAGATGACATAGGAAATATTCTGGAAGGGTATATACCAAACTGGTGTCCAGGGTTAATGGTGGGGAGAGAAAGTAGTTGGCGAGAGAGGGACATTTTTCACTTCACATACTTTTATATGATTTAACACACGATTTCAACAATTAAAATCCAGTAAACAATGACAACAGCAATGGTAGTTCTTAATATCTTTATAGCACCTATTATTCAGCAGTCACTATGTGTCAAGTACTGCTTTAGTAATTCACTTAATCCATACCACAACACTGAGGTCAATAACATTATCAACCCATTCCGCAGGGTTGATAAATACCTGCTGAATGAATGAATCTGTGACACTTCTTGTCGTGATGTTGAGCATGGGAGAGTGGAGCGGTAGAAAGAGGGACAGGTTCATTCATTCAGCAGGTGTTTATCAATTTATCATTCCAAGAAGCTGATACATGGTAGGTGCATGTAATTAGCCCAAAGTAACACCACTCGCCAAAAAAAAAACCCGACAACAAAAAACCAGAGTCTTGATTTGAACCAGAGTCCAGGAAAACGGGATTCCAATTTCCAAGGCACTCCTTTATTAGATCAGTGATCATACGAGTATGGAAAACCAGGTAAGCAGTTTATCCTCACGAAGGCTCCCTTTTTCTGTCCATAAAAACAGGAAAGTGACAAAACCTCCTGCACAGGATCGCGGCTTGTAGAGCCCGGACTGCAGTAAGCACCGACTGCTGGCAGGACCAGGCGGCAGGACGGCGTCTGGACCAACATCCACCTTCTTCTCATTTTAGAACTTATAAAAGCAGGTACAGTATTTTAAACTCAGAAGCAGTGTTGGATGGTAGGAATTTAAGACAGTGAACATGATATGACCCTTTGAAAGCTGGAGGTTCGCAAGACTGACCTAGAGAATGTGTACAAAGGGAGGATAGAATTAATTCGGTGCTCGCAAGGGTTAGAAAAATGCGTAGGCAAGAGCAGGGGCTTCAGAACTGGGGGGGCGGTGAGCACACGTTCATCAGTCGGGCTCTATTTGGTTACTCCTTATAGAATTGGCATTTTCCTCAGGGGAGTTCTATCTTTAGCTCCTGGCTTATTCAAAACCAAAGCCTGCGTTTTCCACCTATAAAAAGGAGAAAATGGGGCTTACTTCTCATAATATGAGATTTAAACGAAGTAATGCACGTGACGAGGTTGTGTAGTTTGCAGGAAACAAACGATTATCGGTGAAGTGTCCCGTTTCCTAGGCGAGACCGAGTCAGAAATAACCAGAGGAAAACGTGGCCACTGTTACAAGGTCAGTGAACAAAGCACTGAGTGAGGATGATACAGGTGAACTGGAATTCTTTCTGAGCTCCACCTACACGGACCTGATGAACTGGCCAGGGTTACCTTCTAAGTTTCCAAAGATGAAAAGATCAGACTGCGCTGTGGAGGGACAGTGGTCCAGGACTTAAGAACCACTGAGGGTAAAGCAACTTGCAAAGAATAAACGAGAGTGTGAAAGTGAAGCACAAAATGTTAATGAAAGTAATCTTCGGTGGCACACAAGTCTTTACTGGAAACACATGCACACAACTTGTAAACAGTGGATTTTAAACAGCATGACTAACCTAAAGTAATGTCATGCTGGCTTGCCGTCTTTAGCTTCTTATTCACTAAGCACCAACCCTTTCAAACAGTACCAAGAATAAATGTGCTTGACTTATGTGTCAGTGTTCACACAGTGTAAGCAGCCAGTGAGTAGAATAAATATGTAAAAATCTAAACCAAGTAATTACTAATAAGGCCCATCTAAATTTATATGTTGGAGAAGACTCTTGCGAATCCCTTGGACTGTAAGGAGATCCAACCAGTCCATCCTAAAGCAGATCAGTCCTGGGTATTCACTGGAAGGGCTGATGCTAAAGCTGAAACTCCAATACTTTGGCCACTTGATGCAAAGAGCTGACTCATTTGAAAAGATCCTGATGCTGGGAAAGATTGAGGGCAGGAGGAGAAGGGGACGACAGAGGATGAGATGGTTCGATGGCATCACCGACTCAATGGACATGGGTTTGGGTGGACTCCGGGAGTTGGTGACGGACAGGGAGGCCTGGCATGCTGCGGTTCACGGGGTTGCAAAGAGTCGGACATGACTGAGCGACTGAACTGAACTGAAATTTATGAAAAGCCTGAACTGTGTGTTGCGCTTAGTCGCTCAGTCATGTCCGACTCTTGGCAGCTCTATGGATGGCAGCCCACCAGGCTCCTCTGTCCATGGGGATTCTCCCGGCAAGAATACTGCAGTGCGTTGCCAAGCCCTCCTCCAAGGAGAACGTCCCAGCCCAGGGATCGAACCCAGGTCTCCCACACTGCAGGCGGATTCTTTACTGACTGAGCCACCTAAGTTTAAATCCATGTATACCGCTTTCATTTGTGTATTTATACAGCTCTGGTAGCTCAGCTGGTAGAGAATCCGCCTGCAGCACAGAAGACCCTGGTTTGACTCCTGAGTCATGAAGATCCCCTGGAGAAGGAAACAGCTTACCCACTCTAGTATTCTGGCCTGGAGAATTCCATGGATTATATATAGTCCATGAGGTCACAAAGAGTCAGACATGACTAAGAGACTTTCACTTCATAGCACATACTATATTTTTCTTAGTTATAAAATTGTTCCACGCATAATGCATGTAGAAATGTTTTTTAAAAATTAAAAATCCAGAGGAAGAAAAAAAATCACGCAAAACCCCACCACTCAGAAAACAGAGAAAACTCTACTGTTAAATAACTTTGTCTTTCATGTCTTTTAAACAGATACTGGTATATCTGCAGGTGTAAATATCTTATAATTCTATTTAATGCTGAGGCATTGTATATAAAATATATCATATATATTATATATCAATATATATAACATTAATATATAAATATAAAACATTTAAAAATAGAAATTGTTATTATTCGGTACACATTTTATAGTTGCTTTATAAAGATTCAACAATTCATTTTGAATATTTTGCCACTTCAAAAATTCTTCTAAAATGTAACTTTTTTATACAATATGATTTTTAGTGGCTGCATAGTTTTCTTTCTATGCCATAATCATTATTATTTGGTTTTAGGCTGTGTTATTTTGCTACTTATTCTAAGAGTGTAGGTCTCCTCTATTTAAAGGCAAATGTAGACAAAAATGACTTGTTAAAATCATATGAAAGCACAGTTTAGGCAGTGAAAACACATATACTGGTCTGACGTTTGATTCCATGTAAATGACACCTATGTATAAAGAGTTGGTTCTATGTAAGAATTACCACTCTCTAGATTTTATCAGGCTACTTAATTTTTTCTGGTTAGCAAACTGGGTTTTCTTTTAAACCCAAAACATCCAGCTACAATTAAGAGTTTCGAACTAGCAAACCTTGAGTTAATGATTTTTTTTTTAATTGCCCCAAATCTCGTTTCCTTCACTAATTCCAATGCATTGATGCACTGGAGCATGATGGACTTGTAACTCTGGTCACAAATAAGAATAACTCTGGTCCCAATTTCTGAGAATTATATGAATGAATAAACTGTAACACTAAACAAAGAAAGGAAAAAAAAACACCTTTCCTTCAGCATCACAAGTGCTTTGATCAAAGACATCTCAAAGGATTCTCTACTTAAGCTTATTATCTGTTCCATCTCAATTTATAGTATCGTGAGACATACTTTTAAATTAGCTCCTCAAGATTTTAATCTAAATTAATCTGTCTTATACAAGACTCAAATATTTCACAGTAATCCCAGTGATGCAATGCAATGAAACTACGGATACTGCCAATTAAGTTAAACATAGGTTTAAAACCTTTTAATGTTACAGTGCCCAATTCTGGTATAAAAGGTTTGAATGTCTAGTCCCACTGATGATAAACAGTCACTGGGGGCCCTCATTCTGTCTTTCTGAAACATGTGACGTGGGAGCCTGTTTCAACAGGACACCATCCTGGAATGAAGTCTGGCTCCTAGAGACTTCAGATGGGGTTTCATCCTTGGCAATGCCTTTAAAAAGATCCCGGACTTCAATCTGAACACCAGAAGTCTTCAAAGCCTTGTAGCAACAGTTAGTTTCTCTTAGGCATTCTAGAGCTCTAACTCTCTTGTTTCTTTGAGAACAAAACAAGCAAACTGAAAATCTACCTCAAGCTTTTCTAATGGGAAAAAGTTCTATCAATGGGTCTTTTTTTCCCAGCGGTAAAAAAAGTAAGTTTCAAAAGGTACTTAAAACACCAACTTATATACCATAAAGTAAATCACAGAAATGAGAGCTCTCAATAGACAGTTCTGGACTTTCGGATATATCTACCTAAATCTAAGCGATGGATTCACACACTCGGGTTTCAGCAACAAAAATATGTCAGTAGTTTATTGATTTAAACAGTTAAGACATATACAGCTTGTACAAAGTCAATCGCTTTTTTCTCCTTAGAATGTATAAACCACAGTCTTTTCAAATGTGTTATCCAAGTTTTAACCGAAGTGTCTTTATAAACCATTTGTTGTTTCATACAAAGATCTCCTATCCAGTTTGTTTCTAAGAAGGATGTTAGAGGAATTGTACACATCAACAGAACAAAGGTTTTTGTGGTTTTTTTTAACAACACTAAACCAATAACATGTTGACTTGCCTGCAGTGCAGGAGAGTGGGGTTCAACTCGCGGGTCGGGAAGATCCCCTGGAGGAGGGCATGGCAACCCACTCCAGTAGGAGACTCCACGGACAGAGGAGCCTGGCAGGCTACAGTCCAGAGGGTCACAGAGAGGCAGACACGACTGAGTGATTAACACTACACGCTACACTATATGATAAGAACAGAAGTAAAGATCCCATGACGACAAAATCATAAAGCAGAGGACTACTGGCAATAGTGAGGGCTAGTCTCGGGATCTCTTTCTTTTTCCTCTTTTTGTTGATTACAAGCATATATATTAAAATGTTAATTGTGGTAAGATATATATATATAAAATTTCCCCCTTTAACCGATTTCAAGTGTATAGTTTAGTAGTAAGCATATTCAAACTGCTGTATAACCAGTCTCCTGAACTTTTCTGTCTTGCAAAACTGAAAGTCTATACTCACTACACAACTCTTCACCGTTCCCTTCCTCCCAGAGCCTGGCAACCAATCCTCTACCCGCTGTCTCTACGAAGCTGGCTACTCTAGATACCTCCTGTAAGTGGAATCATAACGTATTTGTTCTTGGGACTGGCTTACTTCCTTTAGTGTAATGTCCGCAAAGTTCATCCGTGCTGTGGCGTGTGTCAGAGTTTCCTTCCTTTGAAAGCTGAATAATATTCTGCTGCCTGGATTGATGACATTTTGCTTATCCTTTCATCTGCGGAAGGACGAACTTGTATTATTTTGGTTACTGTAAGAATATGCTACGAATGTAGGTATATAAGTATCTCTTTGTGACCCTGCTTTCAATAATTTTGGGTATATAGGCCCACAAGTGGATTGCTGAATCTAGTCCCAGGATCTTTTTTTTTTTTTTTTTTTTAAATCACAGTTCTCCTGTAACATGTGGTACAATATTACTGCATAAGCAATGAAGTAATGGGTACAAAGGCTGGTCCTGGGCGGTCTATCAGGTGGCTCCACTCACNTTTTTTTTTTTTTTTTTTTTTAAATCACAGTTCTCCTGTAACATGTGGTACAATATTACTGCATAAGCAATGAAGTAATGGGTACAAAGGCTGGTCCTGGGCGGTCTATCAGGTGGCTCCACTCACTCACAGGTGGTCTCACTCGCTCCTCCCACTTCTGTGCTTAAGGAGAATCTGCCTGAAGTCACTGGATTAAGCTTGGTGCACGGTCTACACTGTACTCACTCCAAAGCCTGACAGTGGCTTCTCCCGCTGTCACCGATCGAGCCACGGTGTTGAGACTGTGCTGCCAAAGACGGCATTCTACACTCCTCTCTCTGGGCCTCAGGGGAGCCCGCAGAGTGCTTCCCCTCCAACCACAAAGGGCAAAACAAATTCCAAGAAAGGCAAGAGGAGGGTTAAAGCGGGCTCCTTAAAGCTTCAGATCAGCTGGAAAGTAAAACTGGTAAATTGAAAGTAAGGAATAAATGGGAGGCCCTGAAGATGAGCCACAAGTCATGGGCCATTAGCTTCCAAAGGGAGGAGGTGAGATGGCTGAGGAAGGGGACTCCTGGCCTGGGGGTTCTTCAGCAGAAACAAAGGCAAAGCCCCTCACTGCAGGTGCCCTACATAAATTTTATTAACAAAATACGTATTCTGAAAAGAGCATAAAAAGGAGCTATATATATTATTCAGTCCTGGAACTGATGATAATGCTGGGTACGAAAAGAATCAGCCCCAACTAAGTGGAAATGAGAAAATCACAACCGATGTTCACCAAAGCTGGAAATATTGTTGGTGTTTGAGGGACAATGCAATGGCTAAACAGACGGGCGAAAAGAAGGAATCGTTACCTCATCATGATGGCTATTACTAACACACACTGGAAAGTCACTGGGAACTGAAACTGCAGATAGCAATGTCAATTGTAACTTCTTCAGATCAGGATACAAAAATTGACATTGTAAGACAATGTCAACTGTCTTACATTGACATAAATAAGAAAATACAAAGTATAAGTGCTTAGGTTGCTGGCTAATGACTCAAAATGGTTTTTGTTCTAGACAAAACAGAGATCACACTGTTTTGTGATCCTTTTAAAATCATTTAACAACATACTGTGGCTATTTCCCCATTTCAAAACATATTCTTCATAATAAAAAATTTAACAGTATGCTTTTCTTAAACAGTTCTTTTTTAATTAATTTGCTGTGTTGGGTCTTAGTTGTGTGGGATCTTTCGTTGTGGCCCACAGACTCTAGTTGTGGCCCACGGGCTCAGGAGTGTGTGCGCTTACCTGTTCAGCAGCACCTAGGATCTTAGTTCCCTGACGAAGGATCGAACTCTGCATTGCAAGGTGGATTCTTGACCACCCAACCACCGGGGAAGTCCCCAACAGTACGCTTTTTAATGACTGCATCTGGACAAACGTCTTCCTGCATTTTCCTTCTCACTTCCCTCATCTGAAAGCTTGTCTCTCACTCCATACTTGCCTCCTCTCCAAGTGAGGTACTATATTAGAGACGTTGCTTTTCCAAAGTGGAGCGTATGATTGCCTACGTTGTTGGGTGCCAGTCATGAAGGACTGATCCCTGGCAGTCACATTCCTTTTTGCAAGGAGTGCATCCAGAGACCCAGTCCTAGCTACTGAGACATTTAGGCACATTTCAGAAACTATTTTTCCCCTAATAAGACCACTGCAGAAAACTCCCTGCTGTACTGCCTCCTCATCCCTTAGCCCTCACTCTCCACCTGTGCACCTTATGGTAAATGCTATTGCTTGAGGGCATGGACTTGAGACTGTAGCAACCACCTTGACATGGAAAGGGAGATTTCATCTGCACGCAGGCAATTGCAGAGTGTAATGAGGGAAACACTCTGGTCTCTGAGGACATCACTGAATAGCAGGACCGAGTCTGGGGCTGCCCACCACTGGCCCTGTGGTTAGGGCAATAATGCTCTTGCATGCATGCTTGCTAAGTCGCTTGTTGTGTCCAACTCTTTGCAACCCTGTGAACTGGAGCCCGCCAGGCTCCTCTGTCCATGGATTCTGCAGACAAGAATACTGGAGTGGGTTGCCATTCCCTCCTCCAGGGGATCTTCCCAACCCAGAGATGGGAAACCGAGTCTCTTAAGTCTCCTACATTGGCAGGTGGGTTCTTCACCACTAGCGTCACCTGGGAAGCCCAATAATGCTCTTGAAAGTGAAAGTTGCTCAGTCACGTCTAAGTCTTTGCAACCCCATGGACTGTTACAGTTCATGGAATTCTCCAGGCCAGAATACTGGAGTGGGTAGCTGTTCCCTCTTCCAGGGGATCTTCCCAACCCAGGGATTGAACCCAGGTCTCCCACATTGCAGGCAGATTCTTCAGCAGCTGAGCTACTCACCTCTTCGATTCTGAGGTCATTCTATCTCATCCTCTATACAAAGATTAACCTCAATTAGTGCAAATGCTGTCTTTCTCAGCTGTTCTACTTGTAGTTCAGAGAGCTGTTAAGTGGGGAGATGACCACATACGTGTCTACTATTAATACGAAGTTGGTCTCTAACCCTGACGATGATGGTGCTGCCAGGGGTCGTACAGGGCCCTAGTTAGCTCTTGTGGTGTCCCTGAAGGTGAAATTCTCACTGCTGTCACTCTACTTTATCACCTCTCTTCCTCTCTGAGCACACCCGAGTGCATTCCACTTGAAAGAGAAACACAGGCCACCAAGGGATGCTATCCACGTCCCGGGCGCCACCCCCCCGCTGATGGGCACTGGGATCTACCTGTCTCCCTCGCTTCCTGGTGGGAAAGCCTCCCTCCACTCCCTGCAGTGTTCATCGTCCTCCCATGCTCTCAATCTCCTTCATTCCAGCTTCTTAAGTCCTGCCCTCGCTCCACTAACCACTGCCCTTCCTACTGTATCTGGGACTTCCCCTTCTATTGTCCCTTGACCATGAATAACCCAAGCAACCCCCTTCCTTCCTTGGCCGACGGTCTTTAGAGGGCACACTTTCTCATTCCCCACCCACACCACATCCATACCGTGAATGGAAACGCAATGGCTCTTGCAAGATCACCAATAAGCACTTGACTTGCCACAACCAAGAAGTTCTACTCTTAACTGAATCCTGCCACGGCATTTCACATGAGATCCCTCCCTCCTCTGCACTGTTCTTCAGAAAGGAAAGATATTCTAAGTGTCTGATTAGAAATGTAACGCATATTCACTGTTAAACGTAGAAAAATCAAAATACAAGGGGGAAAAAAAAGACGTAAGACATGAGATAAGAGGAATCTGAACCAGAACACTAGAAAAAGAAGAGAGAGGAAAGGCAATCCAAGAGACGAATGCAATCTGTTAATGCTTGTTTCCAGAGGTCAACTTTAGGGAGCCATCTTCTGAGGACTCTGCTACATCTCCCAGTTAGACACTGGGTGTACTTGGGCCTGCTACTTAATGCCTACCTTCCCTTCCCTCGCATCCAGCCTTGGTTTCCTCATCTGTAAAATGGGGATATCACTCTCTTGAGGGCGGCTGTGAGAACGAAAAACACTGTGTGAATTTCCTGGCTTGTCCACTGGGTTCAGAACTGGTGCCATGAAGTCAAGAGGAGGACTTGCCGTTAGCAGTGGTGTCCAGCAACACCCTAGGTTTAGGCTCATCTCGTTTCTCCAGCTGGGACATGAACAATCGCCAACTTTCCAAACAGTCATTATGGTGGTGCTGCTGAGTTGCTCAGCCGTGTTTGACTCTGGAGCCTGCAGCCCGCCAGGCTCCTCTGTCTATGGGATGTCCCAGGCGAGAATACTGGAGGGAGCTGTCATTTCCTTCTCCAGGGGATCCTCCCAGTCCAGGGATCAAACCCACGTCTCTTGTGTCGCCTGCACTGGCAGGTGGTTTCTTTACCACTGAGCCACCAAGGTCAACAAACACTATCGTGTGCATACAGGAGGGTACATCTTTAAAGTAGTTATTATAGTGAGTGAAGTCGCTCAGTCGTGTCTGACTCTTTGCGACCCCATGGACTGCACCCTACTATGCTCCTCCATCCATGGGATTTTCCAGGCAAGAGTACTGGAGTGGGGTGCCATTTCCTTCTCCAGAGGATCTTCCTGACCCAGGGATTGAACCCAGGTCTCCTGCAGTGCAGGCAGACGCTTCACCATCTGAGCCACCAGGGAAGTTTAAATCAAGTGTTATGTGGCCTGTTCTTAATTTCGAAGNGTACTGGAGTGGGGTGCCATTTCCTTCTCCAGAGGATCTTCCTGACCCAGGGATTGAACCCAGGTCTCCTGCAGTGCAGGCAGACGCTTCACCATCTGAGCCACCAGGGAAGTTTAAATCAAGTGTTATGTGGCCTGTTCTTAATTTCGAAGAACTAAACATTGCTAGCATTTTAGGTCCTGAAGGGTCCTTAGAAATCATCTGTTGCTATTCATTGAATGCACTTCACGTCTCTTTTTGTATAAGACCCAACTCTGTAAGGTGGCCTCAAATTGCCTTTTAACCTATTCCTGGGCCTCAAATTGCCTTTTAACCTATTCCTAATTGACTTCTGTGGAGTTCCCTCAAAAGGTCCTATGGGTGTTTCCATGAGATAACAACAATATGCTATAAAATGCAATATAGCTTTTTACTTAATCAACATATTTGTTCAGAAGCTACTACTAAGTAGGGAAACACATTCCTAGTGGATTTTCTTATATAATTAACTTTGGTTGCTTTCCCGGCTTAAATAAGAATGAGAATTTGTGATATTACTCCCTTAAGTTATGCATTCATGTTGAACTGTGTGCATTTCAATACAGAGAGGCGGAGAGGAATGAAAAGAACACTTAGCTTCTTTGGGTCCAAAAAATGGTCTTTACAAGGGTTTTTATTATAGGTCATAAAACACTGCTTACCACAATGCACCTCTTCCTTGAAAAACAGAAGAAATCCCTGCAGTGGTGAGAAGCCGAAAACAACACCCTGAGAGTGTTCGTGCCTCCTTCCCATAAACACATCTGTGTGTGTTATCTGTTCTGGGTCAAGCCGCGTGCACAGCTGTTTAAAGGGGGCTCAGAAGAGGCGGCGCTTCAGCAGTTGCTAGTTCGTGTTGTTTCAAGGACTGAGTTTTTAAGCTGGCAGCCTGTTAGGAGAGAGGCGGCAAATGCATCTCCAGGGGAAGGAGGGACAAACGCTCCTGGCTAATAAGTTCTTCCACAGACAGGAAGAAGAGCCTCTGGGTGGTCATATTTAGACACGAAAAGCAGGGAGGCAAGAGAAAACAGGGGATCTTTAGGCCAAGGGGAATGGAAGAGCATTCGCCAAGGCGAAAGTAAACAAAACACCCAACACTTGGTTCGGAATCTAATGACTATCTTACTGTACAAAGAATTCAGCAAGTTAGTGTTAAAATAGCCAATGTGATAGGCATTGTCTAGGGAAAGATGGGTGGCACTAGGCTAGGAAGCTTAGTCTTAGGAGTACCCAGGTACTAAGCACAGGCAAATTTTATACAGCAAGTGCTGTTCTGGTTTAAGGATGCCTCTTCCCCTAAATGCAGGATCACGGTCTTTTATTAAATTATTATTTTTAGGAAAAAAAAAAAAGCAATTGAAGGGTAATTGTTTTACAGTGTTGTGCTGGTTTCGGCTGTACAACACAGGGTGGTGATTCAGCCGCTCAGTCGTGTCCAACCCTTGTGACCCCGCGGACTGCAGCCCACCAGGCTTCTCGGTCCGTGTAATTCTTCAGGCAAGAATACCAAAGTATTTTGCCATTTCCTTCTCTAGGGGATCTTTCTGACCCACAGACTGAACCCGAATCTCCTGGCTGGCAGGGAGATTCTCTACCACTAAGCCACAACCAAGTGAATCAGCTCTAAGTGTGTATATGTCGCCTGCCCCATGAATTCCGTGCCCCATCCCCAGCCTGTCCCACCCTCTAAGTCATCAGAGAATGCAAGGCCGAGCTCCCTGGGCTACACAGCAACTCCCCAGCTTCCCACACTTGCTCCCACGGCAGTGCACACCTGTCAGTGCACCGCTCTCAATTCGTCCCATCCTCTCCCTCCCTCACTGTGAGGATGCTGGTCGTGAACACACCCCTCCAGTCTTTAAATCTTTTTCCCGGCCCACCTAAAATTCCCAGTTAGCGTTTTGGATCATTCTCTTTCCAGGAACCACAAAAATCATCTTCCACTGATCCTCCAAGGCCTCACCTTAGTAAACACCTGGCCATCCCAACTTCTGCAATTGAGACTGGGAACCTGTCCTAGTCTCCAGTTTCATCTGGCCTTTCAGCACCACCTTCTCTGGTCTCTGGCAAGCTCCCTTTTGCTGTCCACAATAGTTACCACAAACATGCAGCGTTCGTGTGTGTTTCCAGTCATATGTCTCAAAAGAATTCTGAATTCTGCCTTCACCTCCTCACCTCACTCATTCCTGGCTCCAACAGTTATATTCTGAGCATCCAAAGTCATACGGGCAGATGGGCCCTCTTACCCGGATGGTCAGACATGCAAACGTCAATGCTTCCTGCTCAGCTTTTCTAGAATATTTCACAGCGACTGATCTCAGTACATCCTTATATAGCAACACAGTTTCATCACTGTGATCAAACTTTGCAGCTTGCAGTTCTTATCTTAAATACTGGCACCCCTGTCCACCCAAACAGTCAATCCACAAATCTGACAGACATTTTAGATCCCTTCTCTCCACCCAACCAGTCCTAGTAATGTGATTCCTAAATTTCCTTTCAAATCCTATCTCTACCTTCCTTCTTGAGTTGCCAGTATCTCTTGCCTGTTTCACTGCAATGTGTCCCAACACAGCCCCTGTCTTTAGATTTAAGCATGCATTTTAAATCTTCTTTCTTCCCCATGCTGCTGCTGCTGCTAAGTCGCTTCAGTCGTGTCCGACTCTGTGCGACCCTGTAGATGGCAGCCTACCAGGCTCCTCCATCCTTGGGATTCTCCAGGCAAGAACGCTGGAGTGGGTTGCCATTTCCTTCTCCAATGCATAAACATGAAAAGTGAAAGTGAAGTCGCTCAGTCGTGTCCGACTCTTAGCGACCCCATGGACTGCAGCCTACCCTACCAGNGCTCCTCCATCCTTGGGATTCTCCAGGCAAGAACGCTGGAGTGGGTTGCCATTTCCTTCTCCAATGCATAAACATGAAAAGTGAAAGTGAAGTCGCTCAGTCGTGTCCGACTCTTAGCGACCCCATGGACTGCAGCCTACCCTACCAGGCTCCTCCGTCCATGGGAGTTTCCAGGCAAGGGTACTGGGGTGGGGTGCCATTGCCTTCTCCTCTCTTCCCCATAATGTTAACTAAATGACATTTCTGAAATGGAAATCTTCTTCGCACAGAAGTCACCTACTGTTCACTAGAAGACAAAGGTGGAATCTGGCTGCTTCCTAATGTTCTTTCATGTCTGATCCTGATCTGCCTCTGGTTGCATTTCCGGCTGTTTCTATGCCCTGAAGATGATTAGCTCTGTGCTATCTTTGTCCCTCTGCAATGCTACTCCCCTTGCCTGGGGAGTCCCTCCCCCATCCTGCTCTGCAATGCACATATCTTGTCCATCTGATTCTTTGCCATCTGTCTTCCAGAACTTACTTTAAGAAGATCTTGGCCAAGTCCTGAGCAAACCTCCTCACACCCACAGGCTAAGCCTGGCTCCCCCCTCTATCATCCCACAGCACTCAGGTATAGTTCTGTTAGGGAACAGACCCTGCTTTTCTGTAACCAGGATATCTTCCTCCCCAGACTAGAGCCCCTCGATGCTAAGGAAGAACCCAGAAATGTGAGTGGGTTGAGAAAAACAAAGGGCCATTTGACAGATGTGTTTTTTAACCCAGGCATTCTACATACACTATTTCTTTAATTTCACAGCCACCCCTTGAGTTAACTCAGAGTAACTAGTCCAGGTTTATGTCCCAGGCCAGCTCTGGAGCCAGGCACTGTGCTCAGCTGGTGAACCACAGTGCCTGGTCTCATGGCCCTCCTGGTGGAGCAGAAAGGAGGCCGATTCTGTGAGGTCAGGAAGGAGCCTCCCACCCAGGACCAGCTCCACCCAACCAGGTACCCCAGGTGCACGTGGCCTCTTCAGCTGTTCAGTGAATAATTTGAAGGTAATGAGCAAACCATGTTTTGACAATGTGCTCTGACCCAGCAATTCCACTTCTAGGAATTCATCCAACAGGAGCAACACCACAGTTCAAAATAAGTCAATACAAGTGGGTCAATGCTATTTTGTCTGAAAGAGTAAAAAACAACAACAAAAAAACCCACTTAAAATGTCTACCAGTAAGGGAATAGTTTAATAAATTGTGATGAGTCTACAATGTAATAACAAGCAGCCATTAGAAGGAACGTGGGTAATTCTAACATGCTAACTAGATAAATTAGTAAGTAAAAGAACATGCCTTAGAGTAACACATACAGTTTGATTCTATTTTGATAAAGGGAAAGTGTACATATTTGTGTATGTGTGAACATGTCTGCATTATGGGGGCCAGATCAAATACAGGACACGGGGTTAAGTTGGAATTTTAGATAACCAATAGATACATTTTTAGTTTAAATATATCCCTTGCAATATAAAGGTCATATTTATATGAACAAATTTTTTGTGGTTTGTTGAAATTCAGATTTAACTGGAAGTCTTTATCTCGTAAATCTACCAACCCAGCCTGCTTAGTTGCTTCAGTCGCAACTTCAGACTCTTTGTGACCCTGTGGACTGTAGCTCACTAGGCCTCTTTGCGCAGGAGATTCTCCAGGCAAGAATACTGGAATGGGTTGCCATGTCCTCCNTGCTGCTGCTGCTAAGTCGCTTCAGTCGTGTCCGACTCTGCGACCCCATAGACGGCAGCCCACCAGGCTCGCCCATCCCTGGTTAAATAGCTTACCCAGTGTCAATCAGTTTATAAATGACCATCAATCTCGAAATAAGCTGCAATCACAGATAGTGTGCCTTCATTTCACATGCAACTTGGGCAGTCAGTAGAACGGAGTTACCCATGCAAATTTCTTCTGAGGAGTTCCACTTACGGTTTTCATAAGGGAAACACTGTGTCACAGATTGGGTGGCCAGTCTCATTGTTAGTGGGCAAACATCAGAAGTATCTCCATCTTGACTAATGAATGTGGGTGAGAAAGGAGGAACTGTCAGCTTCTCAACATCATTCCTAGCAGAATTCTTCACTAACCTGTCAATAAACTCAGTACAAAAGATCTTTGTTGTTTTAGAAATGAAGCTAATGGTATGACTTCTTCCTCCAGGACATGGTGGCCCTTTGCATTCCTGGAGGCTGGATTCTGAATTTTGAGATCTCCTTCTAGCCAATTGTGCTTTATTTTTATTTCTTATAAAAAATAACTTCAATAATTTATTGAGTAATTGAAAGTTACAATCAATAGTATTCTCAAACATTTGTTTCATAAAGTATCTCCGTGTGCTGTGCTATGCTGAGTCACTTCAGTTGTGTCCGACTCTTTTCGACCCCATGGATGTAGCCCTGTCTCTTA
>SJYV01041901.1:0-23307 GCA_006410875.1 Neotragus pygmaeus
TGCGAAGAGTTGACTCATTGGAAAAGACTCTGATGCTGGGAGGGATTGGGGGCAGGAGGAGAAGGGGACGACAGAGGATGAGATGGCTGGATGGCATCATGGACTCGATGGACGTGAGTCTGAGTGAACTCTGGGAACTGGTGATGGACAGGGAGGCCTGGCATGCTGCGATTCATGGGGTCGCAAAGAGTCAGACACGACTGAGCGACTGAACTGAACTGATATATCCATTTAGAATAGTCAAAATCCGGAACACTGACACCACTAAATCCTGGTGAGGATGCACATCAACTGGAACACTCATTCATCACTGGTGGGAATGCAAAATGGCATGGCCACTTTGGAAGACAGTGTGGGAATTTCTCACAAGACTAAACATATTCTTACTATATGATTCTGCAATTGTGCTCCTTGATATTTACCCAGAAATGTATGTTCACACAAAAACCAGCTTTATTCAGAACTGTCAAAGCTTGGAAACAACCACGGTTCCCTTCAATAGATGAATGAATAAACTGTGGTAAACCCGAACAATACATATTATTCGCACTACAAAGAAATAAGCTATCAAACAGTGAAAAGATGCGGAAGAGACTTGAATGCATATTAGGAAGTGAAAGAAGCCAACATGAAAAGGCAACATACTGTATGTTTCCAACTATTTGAAATTCTAAAGAAAGCAAAACTATGGAAACAGTAAAAAGATGAGTGGTTGTCAGGGGTCAGGGGAGAGAGGGATGAACTGGCAGAGAACAGAGGATTTCTAGGGCAGTGACTCTGCTCTCTATGATGCGATAATGGAGAATACATATCACTGTACATCTGTTCAAACTCCTAGAACGTATAACACCGACAGTGAACCCTAATGTAAAATACAGACTGTGTGACTTTGATATGTCAGTATAAGTACATCATTTGTAACAAATGGGTGAACATTTGTAATTTCACTAGGTGAAGGATGCTGATGACAGGCAAATGGTTATACAGGAAATTGCTGTACCTTCTGCTCAACTTTGCTGTGAATCTGGAATTCTCTAAAAAATAGGATTTTTTTTTTTAAATCAAGTAACAATCTCAACTATTACAGACTGCTCATCATCACCACCTTGTGGGCAAGGAAGCAACAGCAAAATATATGACATTTTCAAAAATAAGGAAATCTTCACTTATTCCATCCTAACAAAGCTTCCATCTATTAAAAGACATTATTTCAGGTTTGACCAAGAAAGAAAATACTGCCAACTGAAGTGGCAGTCCAATGTCACAGATTTTAAAATGAGTCTTAAAATCAATGAAATGTAGTACTCTGATTTTCTTCAAGTTTCTATCAGTGTTGGAGACTAAATAAGAACAAAGCATCTTAAACTGAAACACAAGAAATTTAAGAAATAAGAGGCAGTAACACTAGGACAATACTAAAAGAAATATGAAAATATTCTTCCACACTTTTCAACCATCGATTTTAAGTAATTTAAGGATAGAAATATACAATGTTGGATTTTAATATCTTCTAGGATTCCATCTAGCTTTAAAATTCTTTTTCAGATTTTAATAGTTCTATACATTATTAAATTTGTTCTGAGTAAATGAAAAATTTACTGACACGATAAAAGGGGTACTTTCTGAACCTGAGAAATACTTTTAAACATTAATATAATCCAAGTGAAGGCAGGCTTGCAGCCCAGAAATGCTGACCCCAGGGTGCATGCTCTTTCCACTCCCAGGACACCAGGCTGCCTCCAGCATACCACAAGGGCAAACTACATGGCTGGCCTTGATACACAGATTTCAGACAAGCCCATCCCACTTCCAACATACCTGGCTGAAGCCTTAAATCGATCTAAGAACTGAAGTCTCAAGCTCTCATGTCCAGGGAGGTCAATCAAGGTCAGGTTAGTGCCCTAAGGATGGCAGCAGTAATATTAATGTTTTGGTACTGATTCATACTCACAACATAAATTTTTCACAACATATCTCAGGTATGTGAATGGTACCTAATTAATTAATCAAAAATGTCAATGTAATTGATTAATGAATCAAATGTTCACAGAGCATCCTCTATAAACCACAGAAGGCTGTGGAAAATGTAAAATTACAACTCTGATAAATGTTCTAAGGGTATGTCTTCCCTGTATGGGGAAGTCAGGAAAGTCCATCTGGAGCTGGGGAAATATACCAGTATGAATAAAAGCAAAAACATGTGAAAAACAGTAACAAATACTCACAAGCTAAATAATGGAAGAGAAGAAACTATACTTTATCAGATAGCATGTTATAGGATATCCAACCTTTATAAAAACAAAACACCTTTTCATATTTCTACTGCAATCTAGTTTTAAAATATATGTCCACCAGACACACCATTTTTTTGTTCTGTTAATATTTTGTGTCAACTGTTGATTCAGGTGACAGTCACTGAACAAGGCGGAGTTGTGCCCCACTGAGCAGACTGACTGGTGCCCACTTACATGCTACTCACTCTAAGCTTTCATTGCTGAGCTCAAGTTCAAGGCAGATGTGTCCATGCTCAATGCCAGGACTTAAGTATAGCCCTGGTACATGTACCAGACCAATGGATCATTTCTCAGGTGTTCCTACTCTCTCCATAGTGAGCCTCAACCACTATTTAGGAGGAAGGAGTCAGCATCATGCACAGATTTGACGTAATTACTGCTAAATATATTGTGACTTGTAATTTAGTCTGTGTGATCTTTTATAGGTAATACACAAAGTATGTAAGACTTTTTTGTTTTTTTAATATCAGTAAGAGTCTAGGGACCTCGGGTTGGACTCACTATCACACTGCATAATCAGCATCACATCACATACTTTCAATATAAACAATCCTCAGTCATAAAAAAAGAACAAAATAATGTCATTTGCAGCAACATGGATGGACCTAGAGATTGTCATACTAAGTCAGTCAGATATGAAAAGACAAATATCATGATATTGCTTATATATGAGACCTAAAAAGAGAGTAGAAATGAACTTATTTAAAATACAGAAGTAGAATCATGGATGTAGAAAGCAAACTTATGGTTACCAGGGGATAAAGGGGGGATATGAAAAAACTGGGAGACTGGGATTGACATACACACACTGCTATATATAAAATCGATAACTAGTCAGAACTTGCTGTATAGCACAGGAACCCTACTTAATACTCTTTAATGACCTATATGGGAAAAGAATCTAAAAATAAAAACAAAAAGAGTGGCTCTATGTATATGTACAACTGATTCACTTTACTACACCTGAAATAACACAATATTGTAAATCAAGTATAAAAGTGAAAGTCACTCAGTAGTGTTCGCCTCTTTGCAACCCCATGGACTATAGTCAATGGAATTCCCTAGGCCAGAATACTGGAGTGGGTAGCCTTTCCCTTTTCCAGGGGATCTTCCCAACTCAGGGATTGAACCCAGGTCTCCCACATGGCAGGTGGATTCTTTTACCAGCTGAGCCACAAGGGAAACCCAAGAAATGGAGTGGGTAGCTGATCCCTTCTCCATCTATCTTCCCAAACCAGGAATCGAACCAGGTTCTCCTTCACGCAGGTGGATTCTTTACTAACTGAGCTAACAGGGAAGCCCTGATATCAAGTATACTCCAATAAAAATTTTTTTAACAATCTCCCAATATTGGAGACTAGGGAAATCAGAGGTAACAATTAACAAAAATATCAGTTAAGAATTCTCAATGGGTAATTGAAAATATTTTTATTGTATAATAATAAATATAGACATGTCCAAAAAAAAGTTGTCAGAAAACAGTCAAACGCACTGTGTATGTAATGTCAAGTTCACATCAACAGTAATTTTATTTGTATCGATGTAACAGATCATCAAACAATCCTGACTATTTAAAAAATAAAAAGTATGAATTCCAAAAGGTTTAAAAAAAAAAGATACATTACTATTTTGAGAGACAAGCTCTAAAACTGGGAACCCTGGGTACAGGGATACAGTACCAGTGCATGGAAAAACTGTCTTCCATGGAACCGGTCCCTGGTACCAAAAAGGTTGGGGACTGCTGATCTAAAACATAAAAGGGGTGTTTTATGTTTTAACTTCCCATGAAAAGAAGTTAAAAAGAGGACTGCTTTACATATTCAATAGAAACATGCAAGTCTCATAAGAAATGTTAAGTTTTCTGACAGTCATATTAAAAAAAGTAAAAAGAAACAGGTAAAATCTTAATAATATATAATCGAATATATCAAAATTATCTTTTTAAACATATAATAAAAAATTAAAAAACTGATATTTTACTTTCTTTTATCCCAAGTCTTCAAGATTGAGTGTATATTTTATTCTTAACAGCAGCCCTCAATTTGGACTAGTCACATTTCAGATGTTCATTAGTCACAAACAGCCAATGGCTACTGTGTGGGAAAGCACAGGTCTAAAGCATACCCTGGAATACTCAAAATATCCAGTACATGTGTCCTAAGAATTAAAGATCTCTCAGATCTTAAATTTCAAAATCTGAATCCTTGAGAATTTAAAAGGTCTGAGTCAGAAACACTGTCATTACTGAAAAAAGAAAAAAATATCTCTAAGACATTTAAGAATGTCTCTTTATCTTTGATCACTCACTATACTTATTAAGCAGTAAAATCAGCTTGGTAGTCACTGTCTACATTCTGGAGACATATAGGTACATACAAAGTCCTCCTCATGATTTCTTCTTGGTATTTTTAATATATACTCATATACACTCTTTAATATTTCCACTGTAATACCATTTGTAAAAGCAAGAATGTAATAACAAAAAACCTAAATGTCTATTGAATGAGTGAGTGAAGTTGCTCAGTTGTGTCCAACTCTGCAACCCCATGGACAGTAGCCTACCAGGCTCCTCTGTCCATGGGATTCTCCAGGCAATAGTCTTGGACTGCCATTTCCTTCTCCAGGGAATCTTCACAACCCAGGGAATGAACCCGGTCTCCCGCATTACAGACAGACGCTTTACCATCTGAGCCACCAGGGAAGTCTAAATGTCTATTAATAGGGCTCTTATAGGGTCCTTATTAAATAAAAAGTCAACATGAACTGAAAGTAAAAAAAAAAAATAAGTTTTCTGATCAATTTGCTTTCACTTTCAACTATGATTATGATTTACTTTTCCATGTGTACCTATAAGATATTTCTGTCATGTCTCAAAAGTAAAGGCTTTAAGAAAGAAAAAAAAATTGTATGGTACAGTCACATAACGGAATACTCACAATATTCAGCTCATAAACCAACCAGGTATTACTATGTATGGAAATGAGAAAGAAAAAAAAATGAAAACAAACCCAAGCTGTATCAACTATATTGTTAAATTTTTTAAAAGGAAGGGGTGGAACAGAGTGTTATAAAAGAAAAAGGTAAAGAGAACAGATCTGTTTGGATAGCACTGACCATCTGGAAGGCTACACAGGAAAACAGTAAGTTACTTCCTCCAAGGAGAAAACTTTTAAGGAGGGATAGGAAAAGCAAAATTACTTTTCATCAAATATCCTTTTAACCTTTTGAATTCTGTCCCATATACATGCACTAAAGAAAAAGGCTTAACGCTCACTCTTAAGAACTCAAGGTAAAGCTGGAAAGAAGACACAGGAATAAAAGCTAATAAAATGTGATGTAACATCAATATGCATATGGTACAACAAAAAAGGGGAGAGCATGATTAAGTTCACTGCTTGGATGATCAAGAGAAGAATTTGTCACATGCACAATATTTATCCATAAAAATAAGCTATGAATGGTACCTATGCCCTCAGACTAATTCACCCTGGAAATATCTTTTCCTGACACACCAAAGTAAAGTAAAACTGTCAGACTTTCCACATTCTAGGAACCTCTTACCCTGTTGTTATTGACTTTGTAGGCAGCAGAGCTGTCAGTGATGGAAGTCTGAGTGTCTCTGTAAAGGCCTGTTAACAACTGTAAAACAAAACAAAACACAATATGGGTGGAGATCCGAGCAAACATATAAATAGCAAACCTAAAGAGTGTAACTCTGTGCTAACTCTCCTAGGCGTAAAGTCAAACAAAGAAATGTTGCTTACAATAGCTAAAAAGGACCATATTGATTTTTTTTCCCTTTTGCATGTAGAAAAATCTAATTAACTGCAAACTTCATTCCCCTCTCCTTAATGAGAGGAAGGGGAAAACTATTATTTTTAAACTATTATTTTCAAATAATAGTTTCAAATGATTAGGGGCCAAACTTACAAAGCTCCTCAACATTTACAATCATCAGAAATGATTGGAGATTATATTTCTTTAGTGGAAAGGAAAATTAACTTATGCTCTCAAAAAGAATAATAATCAAGAGAAAACCTCTGCTACTCTTTGTAGCAAAAACCAAACATTTAAAAATACTACATAGACTAGAAATAAATATTAGTGAAAAGAAGCCTAAGTAGCCAATAAAAGTTTCTTTAACAAATTCTCGGAAGAATTACACACTGCATACAGATTAATGTCTATCTATCTCTTCAGCTGTTCTAGTATCTTTAGTTATGGCATGAAAGTAGTTAGTATATAAAACCCTTAAATGGGATAAAGGCTAAATATGTCGGTATCTGGTAAGTGCAAGAGAATAAAAATGGCCAAGAAGTTCCAGTTTAAGAGTCTCCCAAGTGAGTCAAAAATTAATTCCCCAATTTGTCAGCAATAGCTTTTTTCCCCAAAGTAAACCTAACAGGAATAATACGGTGCCCTAAAATTTCCTATCAAGTGTTAAGACAGGTATAAATCAAAGCATTTACTCTGACAAAAAGCAATGTTTTCCCGGAATCACAAAGGCCCACAAGAAGCACAGCTCTCTGACTGCTCCTTCTGCTCCGGATGAACTTCCAGAACACTGCGGAATAGAGAAAAACCAAAATGACGCCTTGATTATCAACAATACGCATATATGGTTGGGCTGGAGGAAATTAAGAGAAGTCTGCCACAGAATGCCTCATTCATTTGGAACTTACTTTCACTGTTATTACCACCATTATAACCGTTGTTCTTGAGGACTCCGCTGAATGCGAGCCACCATCAACTGTCAACTTTTCTGCACCTGCATCCCCTACCCTGCCAGTACACTCAAGTGCAACTTTGCCTAATTAACTCTATATCCCCCGCGCCCAGCTCGCAAACACAGGATGCTCAAACTTGGAGCGAAAACCACTTGAGTATCGGTAGCAAGAGCAATGGAAGGAGAGAACAGCGCGCTCAGGCAGTACAGGGGCTAGCAACCCGTGCCCAAGGACCAGGACGTCACTCTGGGGGTCACGGGAAACCCCCTCTAACGCTGTGCTGTTTCTGCTGCTTCAGGCAGGAGGGCAAGAGTATATAAACTGTTAATCTCCCATTCTAGACGACCCTCAGGTGCCACCTCTGCTCCGCGGTCTACAGAAGCCCAGTCCGAGCTCGGATCCCCGCCCGCCCCGCACCCGCCAAGTCCACCGGCCGCCTCTTTACCTAGGGTCAGCAGCACCGCAAGGAGCGCCACCACGACTGACAGCAGCGTCGGGTCCCTCTGCTGCAACTCCTGCCGCAAAGAGTCCAGGTATGGCTGGAAGGCTCCCCCAACACCGCCGCCATTCCCCATCCGCCGGGAGTCCGCGGAAGCCATGGCTGAGATCACGCTACCCGGCACCGCGAAAGCAACGTGGCCCTGGGCTCTGCGCAGGCCTGCGAAGCGGAGCATCACGGAAGTGGTAGTTCCTAAGCTGTATTTCCTCCTTCGCAGGCCGGTGTACCGAAGGTCCTGATGGGAGTTGTAGTTCTCTTGGACACTGTACTCCCAGAGAAAGACTGACTAAGCAGCCAGCCAGAAGGATGAGCGACGCACTCATCCTTTAGGATATGAGTCAAATGTCCCGCTCTCTTCATGGTTGTTGACAGAATGATGGGTGAATAAAATGAATGGCTCAAGAAACCTCCCTTGAGGATATCCAGTCGCTCCCTTCGTGAGGTGAAGTGAATCTTGTGAGGAACTCAAGCGTTACACAAGTGTTCATCGGAATATAATGTGGCACAGGTGTGACAGAGGGTGTAAGGTGAGGTATGGGGGATGAATAAAGGGGCGCTTAAGCCACATGGGTTCGGAGAAACGCTACAGGAGAAAAATGACAGGAAGTGATACTTGAAGGACTAGTTAGCCTCTGCAGGCGTAATAGGAGGAAGGGTGCTCTGTGCAGAAAAGAAAAAGCAGTTCAGTGTACCTACACGCGGGTTCAGTCCCTGAGTCAGGAAGATCCCCTGGAAAATGAAATGGCAACCCACGCCAATATTCTTGCCTGGGAAATCCCATGGACGGAGGAGCCTGGAGGGCGACAGTCCATGAGGTCTCAAGAATTAGACATGACTTGGCAACTAAACCACCACTACCACCACTAGATTGTAAATCCTGGCTACTTCCCTTAATGTAGAGCTGCCCCTGAGATGAGATACATTAAGGGAAGCAGCCAGGAAAATGAAAGAGAGGGGCTGGGGCTGTTGAAAATTCACTCTGCCCTAAGCAGCAGCCACTACTTTGCCAGACAGGTATGTGGGACCAAGGTGGCCAGTTCTTCAGTTTTTTAAGAGAAGCCAGAAAAAAGGGTTTTTAAGGGAAATTTCCCACTTTTTAAATTTCAGCAAGTAATGAAAACCTGTAGCCTAAATAAAACACCGCATAGAGTTAGAAGTGGCTGGTCTGGAAGCTGCCAGTTTGCAGTCTGTAATGACAGTCTGCTTAATGAGCAGTTGTCATTTCAGCAGAATTGGCAGGAGATGAGCAGGAAATGTTGGCAAAAGCTAGATATGAAGGGACTGGGAGAAATACTAAGGAACCTAGATTTTACCTAGAGTGCAATAAGTTTCAGTTGAGAGTGAAATAGTTTATTGGCAGGTCAAGGGAGTACTATGGTTTGAGAGAGAAAAGACAGTCAGGGAGACCAGGTGGAGGCTGTTGCAGTGTTTTGGCAAACAATGCACAGGGTCTGAACCAGGGAAGTGTGGAAAGGAGGGTAGAGTTATGAGAGACACTTAGAAGGAAAATAAATAGGATTTGGTGATTAATTGTACAAGCTGAGTTAAGAAGAGCTAGCAAGACTGTATCTGAAACACTTGGTGTATATTGCTGGGAAGATCAAAGTGTTCAGCATGAATGACAGAACTCAGTTGAAGTTCTTTGGAGCCAGGGACATAGCCAGAATGAAGATGCCTGTATTTTGTGTACACGGAGTTTCCAGTGCCTCTGGGAAATCTAAAATCATATATCATGCAGGCGATACAGTAAACAAATGTAAAGTGTCAGCAGTAGGTGCTAGATTTTTATTTGGGAGTCATACATAAACATGCAAATATGGTCATGCAAACTAGTATAGTCACTATTGAGAACTAGTGGAGATTCCTAAAAAAACTGGAAATAGAACTGCCATACGACCCAGCAACCCCACTACTGAGCATAAACACCGAGGAAACCAGAATTGAAAGAGACACGTGTACCCGAATGTTCATCATAGCACTATTTATAATAGCCAGAACATGGAAGCAACCTAGATGTCCATTAATAGACGAATGGATAAGAAACCTGTGATACACATACACAATGGAATATTACTCAGCTATTAAAAAGAATGCATTTGGATCAGTTCTAATGAGGTGGTTGAAACTGGAGCCTATTATGCAGAGTGAAGTAAATCAGAAAGAAAAACACCAATACAGTATATTAACGCATATATATGGAATTTAGAAAGATGGTAATGATGATCTTATATGCGAGACAGAAAAAGAGGCACAGATTTAAAGAACAGACTTTTGGACTCTGTGGGAGAAGGCGAGGATGGGATGATTTGAGAGAATAGCACTGAAACATCTATATTATCATATGTGAAATAGATCACCAGTCCAGGTTCCATACATGAGACAGGGTGCTCAGGGCTGCTGCACTGCGATGACCCTGAGGAATGGGATGGGGAGGGAGGTGGGAGAGAGGGCCAGGATGGGGAACACATGTACACCCATGGCTGATTCATGTGAATGTATGGCAAAAACCACCACAATATTGTAAAGTAATTAGCCTCCAATTAAAATAAATTTTAAAAATAGAAGGGAAAAATAAATAAATCATGGAGAGCATGAAGAGTGAGGAGGAAACGGGACGCCACAAAGAAGCCTGAGAAGAGAGAGTCAGCGACACAGAAGTAAATCATGTCCTGGAAGCGGTCAGCAGCATTCCTGTAATAGATGGTGAGGGCTTGAATGAAAAGTGAGCTTAGGGGAAACAAGGAGGGGCAGTTGAGGAGGTAAAGAGAATAACTGCACACAATGAGTGCTTGCTTCAGTTCACTTCAGTTCAGTCGCTCAGTTGTGTCTAACTCTTTGCAACCCCATGAACTGCAGCACACCAGGCTTCCTTGTCCATCACCAACTCCCGGAGTTCACTTGAACTCATGTCCATTGAAGTCAATGATGCCATCCAACCATCTCATCCTCTGTCGTGTCCTTCTCCCTCCTTCGATCTTTCCCAACATCAGGGTCTTTTCCAATGAGTCGATTCTTTGCATCAGGTGGCCAAAGTATCAGAATTTCAGCTTCAGCATCAGTCCTTCCAATGAATATTCAGGACTGATTTCCTTTAGGATGGACTGGTTGGATCTCCTTGCAGTCCAAGGACTCTCAAGAGTCTTCTCCAACATTACAGTTCAAAAGTATCCATTCTTCAGTGCTCAGCTTTCTTTATAGTCCAACTCTCACATCCATACATGACTACTGGAAAAACCATAGCCTTGACTAGACGGACCTTTGTTGGCAAAGTAATGTCTCTGCCTTTTAATATGCTGTCTAGGTTGGTCATGGCAACCCACTCCAGTACTCTTGCCTGGAAAATCCCATGAACGGAGGAGCCTGGTGGGCTGCAGTCCATGGGGCTGCTAAGAGTCGGACACGACTGAGTGACTTCACTTTCACTTTTCACTTTCATGCGTTGAAGAAGGAAATGGCAACCCACTCCAGCACTCTTACCTGGAGAATCCCAGGGATGGCAGAGCCTGGTGGCCTGCCTCTATGAGTTCGCACAGATTCGGACATGACTGAAGCGACTTAGCAGCAGCAGGTTGGTCATAGCTTTTCTTCCGAGGAGTAAGCATCTTTTAATTTCATGGCTGCAGTCACCATCTGCAATAATTTTGGAACCCCCTAAAATAAAGTCTGTCACTGTTTCCACTGTTTTTCCAGTAAAGAGAATAACTGCTCACAATGAGTGCTTGCTAGAGTCTGACATTGTTCTAAACCCTTTAAATTTGTTAATTTGTTGAATCCTCACAATGACCCACCATCCCAGTTTTCCAGAGGGCAAACTGAGACAGGGGTTGAGTAACTTATTCATTGATCCCAGGTTGTTGGGCTCCTTTATGCTAGACTATATGCTCTAACACAGTAAAATTCATTTTCCAGGCACATTTCATCAATAAAGGGAGGCAATAGGGACTCCAGATTAAGGAAAAACGTTTAGGATGTGAAGTTAAAGCAAGTAAACTAATGTATGTGTGTGTGTGTGTATATATATAATCTATATATAACTAATGTATGTGTGTGTATATATATATATATATATACATTATATATATATACATACGGTGTTTAGTCACTCAGTCGTGTCCAGTTCTATGCATCCCCATGGACTGTAACCTGCCAGGCACCTCTGTCCATGGGGATTCTCCAGGCAAGAATAATGGAGTGGGTTGCCACGCCCTCCTCCAGGGCGTCTTACCATACCAGGGATTGAACCCAGGCCTCCCACATTGCAGGCAGATTCTTTACCAGCAGAACCTCCAGGGAAGCCCAAGAATATTGGACTGGGTAGCCTATCCCTTCTCCGGGGGATCTTCCTGACCCAGGAATCAAACCAGGGTCTCCTGCATTGCAGGCAGATTCTTAACCTGCTGAGCTACCAGGGAATTTTTTTGGACTCACTAAGGATGTTGGATCTTAGTTCCCCAACCAGGGATGGAACCCATACTGTAAGGTAAGGGAGTTAGAGAAGGTGAGGTTCAAAAAAAGAAGGAGACTGGCACTTAACAGGAACAGATCACCTTTAATGAGGCGAGAAGGGGCAGCAGTCAGATTAGCCAGCTGCTGCACTTAGCCAAGAAAAGAGTATGTATAGGCATGTATGTGGAAAGTTATTGTCTTAAGAGGGCCTATTCTCCAAGGTTGTTTGGAGTAGTTATCTCTTAAACAGCTGGGGCAAGGAATTTTGGAGATAGGCCAGATGCTGGGCATAATCAACCTTAATGTCCATTTTTTCCTTCCAGTGAGAGAGTTCTTTGTTTTGCATAGAATGGTGGGGAGGACCTAGAGGGGAGTTTTAACTCCAGGCTGTTTTGAGCCATGTAACTTTCCTTCACATACCCACTGCATTGGAAATGCAGAGTCCTAACCACTAGACTGCCAGAGAAATCCCCAATTATTTTATTTTAAATTAGCATTATGAATTAAAATGATCAGAACCAACAGCAATCTTACTGCATTCTATTTCTTTTCTTTCTTGTGGTCCTGATCCCTGCTCTGTATTCACTACCCAACACCCAACATACACACACACACACACACACACACCTCCTTTATATTAATAATGACTTCTGTTAGTGACTAAAAATACAGTGAAGGAGGAAGGGCCAGACACAGAGAACACCACTCAGAACTGTCCTCACTGTATAAGGGTTTTCAGTCAGAGCATGTGAGTGAACAAGTACAATTTTGGTGGTGCAGTTTGGGAATGAGGAAGCCAGGGTTTGATAACACATGGTCATACTCTTTTTTTTCAATTTGTTTTCTGGGTATGATGAAGGCGGAAGAGATGTGCACACCTTCCACACTTGAGTTAGAAGGTGGGGCTGTTAGTCTCAGTAGTGAGAGCAGGAGAGGATGGCATCGGTGGCTCCTTGTCCTCTCACCTCGGGGACTCCAAAGGCTCCTGGGAGCTCTGTGGAGATGGATGTAGAAGGAGGACGTACCGACACTGACTGTCGCTGGCTCAAAGTGTTCCGCTCCCTGATTCTATCAGCAGATGGAGAGTCACAGCAAAACCAGTGGAGACAATTTTTCTTCTCTTCATCAGTTAAAGTGTCTCATTCACTGAGTGCATTTTCCCCTCTCTTGTTCCCAGCAGTTCCAAATCACCACGGAACCTACCTCAGACTCAGGACACCAGTCATGTGATTCCCCTACTCTGGATTATCTCCTTAACTCTGTTTCTTTGAAAAAATAGAGGGTGTTTTAAAAGAAAAGAAAATGGGACATGTTTTTATATTAAAAACTCAATATAATAATGAAATAATGAAAGATCAAAGAAGAAAACCAGAAATCACCTTAATTGCTATATCAATAGTATCTGATGAACATGATTTCAGACATTTCTCTGTACAGACATACTGACAAGAAGGCAATCTAGAAGGAATAATAAATAACAGAACAAAGTTATTTTTAGAGACTATAATATACATTACTGTGTTCACAGTCTCTAGAACAGTGCCTGGATCTTGGTAGGTACTCAGCGTATTGTTGATAAAATTAGATTTGTTGATTCACTGGAGTAAGACAGACTACATGCCAGAGAAATGGTTAGGACATCTCATCAAAGGGTAAGAAAGAATTATTATAGGATTTGGGGTGAGGGTGGAGCTTAGGTGAATATTACCTAAGGCAGTGTTTTTAGGCTCAAAGCAAAGCAGGGCTGTGTATAAAAAGGTGAACCTCAGGTCTGGACTGAAAAGTAGACCCAAGGTCTGTTTTCTTTGGATACCAGAAAACTGAGAACTGTGGACCACTGTGTTTAGAAACCCCCTACTTGTAGCTCTGTCTCTGACTGTAAATTGAAACTGTCATAGGAGTTAGGAAACAAAGGGGCAAACTTGGAAAGTTGTTTAGGAGGCAAAATCAACAGAACTTGCTGACATTAGATGTAGAATGAAGTAGAATACTGAATTGAAATTTGACTCCTCAGTTTAAGACTCCTGTGAGTGGGTAGCAGACCATGTCATTATGAAGTGTATGGGAACAAGAGTTGGCTTAGGGAAGCAGGGGAGGGAAGGAGAAAAATGATCACCTCCCTTTTTATTCGTTGGGCTTCTGATTGCTGTGAGAACTTTACAGTACAGATCCACAGGCAGGAGGAGGTGTGCCTGTGAAATGCTGCAGGCAGAGGTCAGAACTACAGATATAGATGCCTGGAAGTCATTCTCGCTGCTTAGGGAGGGCCTAGAGAAGGCAATGGCACCCCACTCCAATACTCTTGCCTGTAAAATACCATGGACGGAGGAGCCTGGTAGGCTGCAGTCCATGGGGTCCCAAAGAGTTGGAAACGACTAAGTGACTTCACTTTTGCTTTTCACTTCACTTTCATGCATTGAAGAAGGAAATGGCAACCCACTCCAGTGTTCTTGCCTGGAGAATCCCAGGGACGGGGGAGCCTAGTGGGCTGCCATCTATGGGATCGTACAGAGTCGGACATGACTGAAGCGACTTAGCAGCAGCAGCAGAAAGTAGAAAGAGCACTGGATGAAGAGAAGAGCCCCAGGAAGATGACCCTACATTTCAGAACTGGTAGGATAAGCCCACAGTAAGACCACAAAAGGACAGAGAGGTGGGAACCAAAGCAGAGGATTCCCGTATCAGAGAAGCTAGGAAAGGGTTCCAAGGAAGGGTGAGTGGTCATCTGTATCAAGTTAGTAAACAGACTCAAGGATAAAAGAACTAATTGGCTTTCACAGCTGGCAGGTGGGCAGTGACCTTGACCAGAGTAGCTTCAGGGACATGTGTGGAACAGAAGACTGATTTCTCTGTGTTCAGTCATTAATGAGAATCCACCTTTCAGGAGCTCCACGAAGAGTGGGTAGAGACACAGTAGTGACGGCCGTGAGAACTGGGATCAAGGGACGATTTTTAGCGAGATGAGGTTCCAGTGATTCACTTTTGCAAGCAGTAAGACTTGGGACCTCAAGCATACCTGATGAAATGTATTAAAAATATTTTAAACTATGTAAATCATCTATTTTATTTTTCTGTACTGCCTTGAGCACTCTATGTCAATATTTACTCTGCATCCTCCTTCCTGCCCCTTCCCCAACAACNAGACTTGGGACCTCAAGCATACCTGATGAAATGTATTAAAAATATTTTAAACTATGTAAATCATCTATTTTATTTTTCTGTACTGCCTTGAGCACTCTATGTCAATATTTACTCTGCATCCTCCTTCCTGCCCCTTCCCCAACAACACATACACACACATGTACACACCTGATTCAATCAAGCCTTGTACACTTGATTTTATTAAAATGACCATGCAGACCCCTTTTAGAAAGAATTCCTACTTGGACTGTACCCAGGAACTGTGGCTGTGGGAAAGAGCAAATGAATCTTGAGCTCTGAAGGAAGGGCTAGTTATAGACCAAGCATTAAGGGGGGAAAAATGAAGTTTTTTTTAAAAGATAAAACCAATAATAATGTTTATTTTTATTTTGTCCTGCAGAGGCGCCACCACCAAATTGTGAGGGCAACCAAATCACTCAGACCAGTGAAACCAGATGAAGCTTATGGGTCCCATGAGCTCCCATCTCCATCAGATGTTGGCTCCACTCTTGGATTTTAAGGTTTGTGGAAAGTGCATGCTTCCAGGAGTTCTGTGGAGGCAGAGCAGAGGGGTTGAACAGTTAAAAATCTACCTATATTTAGTTCCTGTTAAGTGAATCAACAATTAAGCCCAATACAAAAGTACTCAGACCAGTTGCCCTGCTCCTCTGATGGGTGAACTTGACCCTCCTCCCAATGCCTCCTCCTCCTGCCTGCATACTGGGCAGTGCCCCACACCAAGGACAGTAACAGGATTTCCCTGCCCTGCATTATCCCCTCCCTTAGGTCCTCTGGGCGGGGCTCCCACACCTGAGTCCATGTGGCTGGAACAAGCCTAAGAGAACTATCTTCTCAGATCCAGGCAAGGAGCTAACATAATGAGGTGCACTAAGCACCAGGCTGGGGGCTAGTCTCCACAGCCTCAACAGAACAGTAGCCAAGGATCCTTAAACCAGCATTATGTGGGCAGCTGTTAAAATACAGAAATCCCGAACCTGGCACAGACTTGCTACCTAGGGCCTGGGAATCAGTCTCTTAAGGACTGTGGCTCATGGACCTGTACTCTGCAGTTGAAGAATAACCTCCCTTGAGCTACGTGGTATTCTCCCAAATCTTCCAAACGATTCCAAGTCAGTAAATGATGTCCAACATAGCTATAGCACAAACCGGTATTCTAGATAAGTATAAGCATGCCTTCTTTTGTTGTGCTGTGCTTTATTGCACTTTGGAGATACTGTGTTTTCCAAATTGAAGGTTTGGGGCAGCCCTGTGTCAAGCAAGTCTCCTGGTGCTATTTTTTCCATAGCGTTTGCTCACATCCTGTCTCTGCATCACAGTTTAGTAACTCTTGAAATACTTCAGACTTCTTCATTACTATTATTATCTTTGTCATAATGATCTGTGTTCAGTGATCTTTGCTGTTACTATTGTTAATTGTTTTGGGGCACCACAAACCATGCCCATTCCGATGGCAAACTTTGATAAATATTATGCGTGATCCTGCTGCTCCACTAGCACAACAGTGTTGAAATTAGGCCAATTAATAGCCCAACATTGACTCTAAATGTTCATATGGAAGGACGAATTGCACGTCTCTCTCTTTAAAACAAAAGCTCAATGTGATTAAGCTTAGTGAGGAAGGCATGTCAAAAGCAAAGATGGGCCTCTTGTGCCAAAGAGTTAGCCAAACTGTGAATGAAAAGGGAAAGTTATTGAAGGAAATTAAAAGTGCTACTTCAGTGAACACAGAAATGATAAGCAACAGCCTTATTCCTGTTACAGAGAAAGTTTTAGTGGCCTAGATAAAAGATCAAACCAGTCACAACATTCCCTTAAGCCAGAGCCTCAGCTGCAGCAAGACCCTAACTCTCTTCAGTTCTGTGAAGACTGAGAGAGGTGAGGAAGCTTCAGGAGAAATGCTTCAAGTGAGTACAAGTTGGTTCATGAGGACGAAAGAAGTTGTCTCCGTAACATTAAAGTCAAGGTGGAGGTTTCCCTGGTGGCTCAGTGGTAAAGAATCTGTCTGCCAATGCAGGAGACACAGGTTCAATCCCTGGTCCAGGAAGATCCCACATGCTGTGGGGCAACTAAACCTGTGCACTGCAACTACTGAAGCCTGGGCATCTAAAGCCCGTGCTCTGCAACAAAAGAAGCCACCACAGTGAGAAGTCAGAGCACCGTAGCAGAGTAGCCCCTGCTCGCCACAACTAAAGAAAGCCCACACACAGCAACAAAGACCCAGTGAAGCCATTAATAAAATAAATCAATAAGATTTCTAAAAAAATCAAATAAAAGTGCAAGGTGAAGCAGCAAGTGCTGGTATAGAAGCTATAGTAAGTTACACGGAAGACATACCCAAGATAGTTCATAAAGGTGGCTACACTAAACGAGATTTCCAATGTAGATGAAACAGCTTTCAATTGGAAGAAGATGCCATCTAGGACTTTCATAGCTGGAGGGGAGAAGTCAGTGCCTGTCTTCATGATCAAATGACAGACTGACTCTCCTATTGGGGCTAATGCAGCTAGTGACTTGAAGCTGAAGCTAGTGCTCATTTACCATTCTTAAAAAACTTAGGGCCCTTAAGAATCATTCTCAGTCTGCTCTGCATGTGCTCTGTAAATGGAGCAGCAAAGCCTGGATGACAGCACATCCGTTTATGAGAGGGTTTACTGGATATTTTAAGCCTGCTATTGAAACCTACTGCTCAGAAAGAAACATTCCTTTTAAAATATGACTGCTCATTGAGAGCATACCTTGTCACCCAAGAGCTTGGATGGTGATGTACAAGATTAAAGTTGCTTTCATGCTTGCTTCCTGGTAGCTCAGATGGTAAAGCGTCTGCCTACAATGTGGGAGACTGGGGTTCAATCCCTGGGCCAGGAAGATCCCCTGGAGAAGGAAATGGCAACCCACTCCAGTATTCATGCCTGGAAAATCCCATGGACCAAGGAACCTGGTAGGCTACAGTCCATGGGGTCACAAGGAGTNATATGCCAGCACATTTGGAAAACTCAGCAGTGGCCACAGGACTGGAAAAGGTCAGTTTTCATTCCAATTCCAAAGAAAGGCAATGCCAAAGAATGCTCAAACTACCGCACAATTGCACTCATCTCAACATGCTAGTAAAGATTATGTGTATACATAATAAAAATAAAAACTTACCATTTTTGTTGAATCATTTGACAGTTGAAAAATCTTTATACTTCATTGCTGTATACTTCAGCATATATCTTCTAAGACAAGGACATTTTCCTATATAACCACAATACCATTACCATACCTAAGACATTTAACATTTGTTCAATACTATTATCTAATATACAGTTGATATTCAAATCTCCCCAGTTGTCTCATTAGTGCCTTTGTTTTTTGAAAGTCAATCAAGGATCATGCATTGCATTTAGCCATCTTTACATCTGTATTTTGCAAAATTCCTTGGCTTCAGTGTGAGAACTGTAAAGGAGGTAATGGCACAAGCAGGAAGACCAGTTTGGAGGTTAGTGTAGCAGTCTAGGTGAGAATGTTGATGTCTTGGACCATGGTGGTGGTGGAGGTGGAGATGGAAAGAAATTGTGGGTACAAGGTATACATTAGGAGGGTAAAACCCATAGTGTGTGGTGATGGGCTAATTATGGGAGGGAAAGTATGAAGGATAATTATCAGCTTTGTGCATCAAGATGGATGGCATTTGTTCCCTAAGGTATAGAATTTTGGAAGAAGGGTTGGAAAGGTGGGGAAGGGGGAGACTAGATGTCCAATTCTTTTTGGACTTGAGTTCGTAGTGTCTTTATGATATCCAAGAAGAGATGTCATATTGGATATATGGTTCTGTGTGTGTATGCATTTTATTTTTAACTTTTTCTTAAGTGCTTTCAGAGCTACAGAAATTACAAATAACTACAAATAGTACAAATAATTCTGTATACTGCTCACCCTGATACCCACATTATCCAAATATTAACATTTTATCATGATTGCTTTATTTCTCATCTATCTACACATATATAATTTTTTTCTTAACCATCTGAGAGTAAGCTTCAGAGATAGAGCCCATTTACCTCTAACTACTTGCAATGGTTAATTTTAAGTGTCAACTTGACTGGGCCACAGGGTGCCAGATATTTGGGCAAATGTTATTCTGGATGGTTTTGGATGAGATTTAAATTGGTAGACTGAGTAAAGCCGATTGCCCTGCTTGTTGTGGCTGAGTCTCATCCAATCATTGAAAGGCCTGAACAGAACAAAAAGGCTAACCCTCTCTGAAAAAGAGTTCTTTCCTGCCTGATGGCCTTTGAACTGGAACACTGGCTTTTTACCTGTCTTCAGATTTGAACTGAAACACTGGCATTTCCTGGGTCTCCAGCATGTTAGCTTTTGACTGGCACTGTAGCACTGCTTCTCTTGGTTCTCAGACCTTCGGGCTTGAACTGTAACTACACAATCAGCTCTCCTGGGTTTCCAGCTTGCTGACTCACCCTGCAGATCTAGGGACTTGTCAGCCTTCATTATCATGTGAGCCAACTGCTTATAATAAATCTCTCTTTTGCTTGTTTGCTGTTACTCTCTGCATATATATCTTTTTTGTTCTGTTTCTCTGAAGAGCTCTAATATATATTTACTAATACATTCTTAGTAAAAAATTTTTTTTCTCACATAGCTACAGTATAATTGTCAAATTTGGGAAATTAACATTGATACAGTACTACAGATTTTACGGAAAATTTGTCATTGTCCCATAATGTCCTTTATATAGAATAATAATAATAATAAAATCTGGGCCAGGATCCAGTCTAGGATCACAGGCTGTATTCGGTTGTTACGTCTCTATGGCCTCCATTTAATCTGGACTAGTTCCTTAGTCTTTGTCTTTCATGACTTTGGCATTTTTGAGGAGTACAGACCATCTTTGCTTTTCAGGTGGTGCTAGTGGTAAAGAACCCACCCGCCAATGCAAGAAATGCAGGCTTTGATTCCTGGGTTGGGAAAAATCCCCTGGAGGAGGGCATGGCAACCCACTCCAGTATTCCTGCCTGGAGAATTCCATGGACAGAGGAGCCTGGCGGGCTACAGTCTATAGGTTCGCAAAGTCTGACACAACTGAAGTGACTTAGCACCCACACACAGACCATTTATTTTGTTGAATATCCCTCAATTTGGGTTTCTCTAATGTTTCTTTCTGATTCAGATTTAGGATATACACTTTTGGCAGGAAAACTGCAGAAGTGATATTGAATCCTATATAGGAGGCATATAATTCACTTTGTCCTATTGTTAATGATAATTCTGATCAGTTGATTAAGGTGATATCTCTTAGGAAAAAAATGTAAAATTTTTATTTTCCATTTGTAATTGTAGGAGATGTTTGAGTAATAGTCTGTTTCTCGTTAAGGTTTTATTAATTTTGGCATCTGAGATGCAAGAGTTGTTGAAGATGAAATGAGATCATGCGCGGTGGGGGGATCGTGGGAGAGTGGGAAGGAGGGGAGTGAAATCACCTGGGAAAAGGTATAAAGTGAGAAAAAATAAGATTTTCTTTAGAAGATCACTTTGGCTAGTGTGTGAATAAATTAGGGGAATGAAAAGAATGCAAGCGAAGAATAGAAGAGCCTTTAGCAGTAGTCTGGTGAAAGATAATCAGTGAAGACAAGAAATGAGCTAGAGAGAGAAGTAAAACAATTAGAATGATGTTAAAGAGATGGAATCTTTAGCACTTGATTTTGGTGAGTGCCTTGTAATTTGCTAATCCAGTGACAGTGGTGGGGAATGGTGGGAGGATGCTTTGTTGGTGACAGGTACTATTCTAAATGAACTCTTAATTCTTGCAACAATCCATGAAGTAGCTACTGTTATTACTCTCGGTTTACCATTTTGAGGAAGCAGACACCCTTACAGGTTATATAATAAATTAATTAATTTGTCTATGGTCATAGATCTAGTAAGCAAACTCAGGAGTCAGGCTGCAGAATTTGAACTCTTAATCATTAAGTTAGTCTGCCTCCTAATCCAGCGTTTTGGACTCTCGGGTTCCAGCTCTGTACTAGGCTCCTTATATTTAATTCTCATTTATTCTAACAACTCTGTTATGGCAGGATATATTATTTTTCTCCAATTGATGAACTTCTATTTTATCTTATATCACTCTGGCTACCACAGTCTACTGTTGATAGCTAGCATCTGGAGAGTGGTTTGTTGACCAAAGGCCAACTATAATTGTTTCACAAATAAGTAAACCAAGGCTCAGAGGAATTTAAGCACTTGCTGCTGAAGGTCACACAGCCACTTACAAAGACATGATTAGAACCAAGGTCTGCCTCACTCAAAGTCTGTGCTCTTTACCCCTCCAAGCACACTACTTCACTAACTAGATTATGGGCTTCATGAAGCAAGCCTTGCTTCCTCCCTGTTATACAGGGAGGGAGAGTTGGAGAGTTAGAGTGAGAGCTACAGAGCATGTGAGAGGGGTGGAATTAGATTTAATACTTTAGATTTCATCTAGCTATAAATCCTTATTAGATAAGTCCAGATAGGCCAATACCCTACAAATTACATCAGCCTCAATTACTATCTATTGCTCCCTGGAGTTCCTTTCCCAGCATTCTTACCAGAGCCATTAAAATATATAACAGAGTAGGCCATTTGTAAAAGCCAAACACCTTCACAAATAGACTGGGTCTTATCCCCTTGAACACCTCTGGGATTTTTAACTGAAAGCAACTGAATTCCTAACCAGGCAATCTAGTTAATCAAACATTTAGTGCATTTGAGCTCCACTGTATCATTTCAACCATACTCATTTCCACTTTTCCCCAACTCCACCCTCAGCCCCCTCCATACTGAGCTGCACATCATTCATGACATGAACCAGGCCATCCCACAGCTCCTTGCCATTGCACAAAAATTTGCCTTTGTCTAGAATGCTTTCAGTCTCCTCTTGACCCACAAAGTCCTCCTCATGGTTCCGTGAGATATCACCTCCTCTTTCATGAAGCCTCCCTACTCCCACATATATAGCCTCAGTGTACCCACATCTCTTTGTTCATGTCCTGCTGATAGACTTGAAGCCCTCTGTCCTGTGCTTTGACCTTGGTCTCACTTCCTTTCTGTGACCACTTCAAGGGTGAGACCATGTCTTCATCACCTTTAAATCAGGAGTCCTTTATTCCTTCCACCTGGCTCTTCAGTTCAGTTCAGTCGCTCCGTTGTATCCGACTCTTCGACTCCATGAATTGCAGCATGCCAGGCCTCCCTGTCCATCACCAACTCTCGAAGTTCACTCAAACTCATGTCCATCTAGTCGGTGATGCCATCCAGCCATCTCATCCTCTGTCTTCCCCTTCTCCTCCTGCCCCCAATCCCTCCCAGCATCAGAGTCTTTTCCAATGAGTCAACTCTTCATATGAGGTGGCCAAAGTACTGGAGTTTCAGCTTTAGCATCATTCCTTCCAAAGAACACCCAGGACCAAACTCCTTTAGAATGGACTGGTTGGATCTCCTTGCAGTCCAATGGACTCTCAAGAGTTTTCTCCAACACCACAGTTCAAAAGCATCAATTCTTTGGCGCTCAGCTTTCTTCACAGTCCAACTCTCACATCCATACATGACCACTGGAAAAACCATAGCCTTGACTAGACAGACCTTTGTTGGCAAAATAATGTCTCTGCTTTTGAATATGCTATCTAGGTTGGTTATAACTTTCCTTCCAAGGAGTAAGCGTCTTTTAATTTCATGGCTCCAATCACCATCTGCAGTGATTTTGAAGCCCCCCAAATTAAAGTCTGACACTGTTTCCACTGTTTCCCCATCTGCTAATAAACATTTTTTTTGCATAAACAAATAAAACTATACTCTTAGAGAATTAGCATCTTCTTTTCTAAACAATTTCTCCAGCTCTCCCTCCCCCTGTAACAGAGGGAGAAGGCAAGGCTGGGCACAATGACTTCATAAAGCCCATAATCTCCTTAGTGAAGCAGTGGGCTTGGAGGGATGAAGAGCACCGACTTTGAGTGAGGCTGACCTTGGTTCTAATCATGTCTTTGTAAGTGGCTGTATGATCTTCAGCAAGTGCTTAAATTCCTCTGAGCCTTGGTTTCCTTATTTGTGAAACAATTTCAGTTGGCCTTTGGTATCCACCCACGGGTTCTGAATCTGAGGATTCAACCAACGGTGGGTGGAAGATATTTGGGAAAAAAAAAAAAAA
>SJYV01041906.1:0-11046 GCA_006410875.1 Neotragus pygmaeus
ATACAGCCTTGACGTACTCCTTTTCCTATTTGGAACCAGTCTGTTGTTCCATATCCAGTTCTAACTGTTGCTTCCTGACCTACATACAGCTTTCTCAAGAGGCAGGTTAGGTGATCTGGTATTCCCATCTGTTTCAAATCTTTAGTAAATGAAAATTTGAGAAAAAAAACATTTCACAATGTATTTATTTATTCTCTCAAATAATGAAATGTAAGTTATTTATCAACCTTAGATTTTGAAAATTCAAGGGATAAGGATCACACTGAACTATGCCATAGGGATGAAATCAGCAAAATTAAATTGGTGAGAAACTATGACATATATGACCCAGTTTTGTCAACAAAAAATTACAGAGAGAGATAGAGAGAATTTTATAGTCTAAAAGAGAATTAAGACATGCAATAATTTCCATCTAATACTTTGTTTGGAGCTCATTTCAAACACAAATTTTTTTGAAAACAATTTAAAATCAGAGACATTTGAAATCAAGAGATTATCAGGAAAATGTGCAGGTGTTTTTATTATCGCTGAGGTAATTTTTTAGAAGTCTATTCTTAGACACATATGAAAATGCCTACAAATAAAGTAATATTATATATTGGCTTCACAACAATCCAAGTAGAGCGAAATGTGGATGGGGATACAGATGAAATAAGAAACGTCAACTGTTGAAGCTTGGTGATGAGTCCTTAGGGTGTGTGTATACTCTTCTCTCTACTTTTGCACATGTTGAAATTTTCCATTATACATTTTTAAAATATAAAAACTCAAGGACTGTCTCCTTTAAATCAAGAAAGGAAAAATAAGGTGCTGTGCTGTGCAAAGAGGAGGGGATCCAGGAAGCAGAAGAGTTGCTGAAATAAAATAGTGCTCATATCACCATTTCACATAAAGCTGGCTTTGGCATTAGGGTTAAAGCTGTGTGTTCACCACGTCCTACGAGGAAGCTGTAAAAACTAATTAAAACCAATTCACAAATTACTAAGGAATTCCTCAGAGATAGTAGATGCATATACTCAACACATGATGACAATAATGACGATGACATAGAATTCTAAGGTTTTGCACATGACTCTGTGACAGCAATTTTCCCTTTGTTCATCATCTGCCCTGTAAAAATGATGATTCATGTATCTAATCTCACTCCTAACTCTATCCACTAACCTTTATACAATTAGATGTTGCTTTTCTTTGTCATGAGCTAAATACTCAGAGGAAAATATCATCATTTATCAATATCATTTAGGAAAAATCACTTAACATATCTCCTTCAAATAAACTGGAAGTTTCCCAGAATTTAATAAGCTTTCATAGTTCACCTACACCCACCCCCCTCAGGATAGCATTCTAAATTCATTCACCCTTGGCATTCAAAATCAGTGCTTTAAACTCCTCTCCTTCAAAATTATAAAGAAATTTCTTTTTTCTTGATTTTAAGAATATGAAAATGCTAGAGCTTCACAAGAGAAGGTACAAGAATTTTTCCAACAAGTTATTTGAAAACTAGGTTACTTAATTTTGTTTTCTTACCACTCTTTGGGCTCCATATATTATTTTCTAGGTTAGTTATAAGACAATTTTTCAGAACATCACCTTCAGTAACCACCCCAAACAATGAAAATTGAAATCAGCCCCTGGTGGCTTGATTTATTGGCTTCCTTGAAAGATGAAATAACAAATCACTCCAAACCTCAAGGCAACACGGATTTTATAAATGAGATTACAAATATAAGGGGATAAAAGAGTATTTTCATCACATAGGAATAATTAACAGCTGAAAAGCAGAGTAAACACAGACATCAATATGGATATAGAATATAGTCAAACATTAGAAAAACCTTACATAATTGGTTATTTTAATTAAAATATCCAGTAAATCATTTTCTTATCCTTACCATAAATAATTGGCTCAATGTTCTGCCTCTCCAACTCCTTATCAAACACATTCTACTTTACATTTACCATGTTTCATATTCAATGTCAAATAAATAATCTCATTTCATGTCACTTGCCTGATAGACTCTCATGGCTGGTGAGCATGCATGCTAAGTCACTTCAGCTGTGTCTGAGTCTTGCAACCTGTGGACCCGCCAGGCTCCTCTGTCTATGGGATTCTCCAGGCAATTATACTGGAGTGGGTTGCCATGCCCTTCTTCAGGGAATCTTCCTGACCCAGGGATCAAATTCACATCTCTTATGTCTCTTCCACTGGCAGGTAGGTTCTTTACCACTGGCACTACCTGGGAAGCCCCTCAGGGTTGGAAGTGACTTTAAATTCCATCTAGATCAATGTTTCCCTTATTCCATGATCTCCCACAGGTATACCTAATTGATTTTTCCTACAGTACACACAAGTAGACAATGATTCTACCCTTGATTATCTCTCATCATGAAATATGCAAATATTTAATAAGCACCTACCACATGGCTGCACTAATATAGTTACACAGCCATAAACAAAATGAATAATGATCTCTAAAATCTTACATGCTAGCAGCTCCTAGAATAGGATTCACCATTCACAATCTATTGTATTTCACTTATTCAGTAAGTAGTTGATGAGTGCTGATATATGTCAGAAATTCTTTTCAGTACTGAGGTACCAAAAAATGAATAAAACATAGCAAGTCTCAGGTCACTGTGAGAAAATGATATATTTAATGAGAATTTTTTTCTCTAAAATTACCACCTGCATTCAGCTCTCTGGGGTCACACAGCTTAGGTCTAATTGTTCTGCCTTATGAAAGCTCTCCAGATATATTTGTATCACTTGCACCCCCAACTTTGTATTACAGGCCATGCATTCCCCAGGTGTCAAGCACTCAAATTGCTTTAGGAATCAGAAATTTAAAGCAAATGAGTGAAGTGGGCTGAGAAGAGCACCAAGGTGGAATTACTACATCTCCATGGTTAGTTTCCATACCAGAATATAAGCAGAACCCAGAAACTATATTTTATTGAAACATTAACTTATTTGAAACATGTAGTTATAACTCAAATTTCTAAAACCTCTGTGTGCCATATAAAACACATCTAAAGGCTACAAGTTTGTAGCTACCACTCTAGATGCTCCTGTGATACAGTTTTAACTTCTCGCTTCATGTTTGCAAGTTTTTAATGTACTCCAGCTTCTCAATGTCCTCCTTAAAGTGAATCATCCAGGATTAGCATTACAGTTCTAAGTAGGGGAAAACCAAAACAAATACAGACCCCAATCATTACCTTTTGTGTTTTAGACCCTCTTCTATTCACGAAATCTAAGAATGAATATTTTAGAATACAGGCACTTACATCATGCTACCGACTCAGACTTATTTTTAATCACCTAAATCGCCAATTGCTGTGAAAATAGGTCTCACCTTTTACCCTACTGCTTCTTAAACTACATCATTAGTATTTCTCTCCTTTTATATTTTCACTTCTTGAGTTTTTTTTTTATATTACCTCTCCCCTTCAGTCTGTCAAATCATTTTTGTATGTTGATTTTGTTAATGACAGAATTTGATTTTTTTTCCCTATTTTTGCCTCATCTGTGAATTGGCTCTTTATGCCACTACCGAAATTAAGGATACAAATGATGAACAGGAGACACCTAAAGGCCAAGTCATCTAGTCAATTACTAGAAGCCTGTCTCTAAACAGACACTGATGCATGAAAATGGCCACTTAGTTATGATTTTATCTAATGGTACCATCAATTGCCTTTCTACATCTTAAACACAAGATCTTTATTGAAAGATGTGGAAGATATTATCAAATGTTTGCTGAAATCCAGGTAGAAAATGGGCATATCATTCTTTTGATATACGGGTCTTACAGGAAAAGGAAATCAGCTTAATCTGACATACATCACTATTAGTGACCTGATACAAATTCCACGTGATTATCACTTTTAAAAAAAAGGCTCACAAGAATGTTTTTAAAGATCCACTTTTCTCAGTTGGTAAAGAATCTGCCTGCAATGCAGGAGCCCCTGCTCTGATTGCTGGGTTGGGAAGTTGCGCTGGAGAAGGGATAGGATACCCACTCCAGTATTCTTGGGCTTCCCTTGCGGCTCAGCTGGTAAAGAATCTGCCCGCTATGCGGGATACCTGGGTTCGATCCCTGGGTTGGGAAGATCCCCTGGAGAAGGGAAAGGCTACTCACTCCAGTTTGTGGCCTGGAGAATTCCCTGGACTGTATAGTCCATGGGGTCACAAAAAGTCAGACAGGACTGATCAACTTTCACTTTAGAAATTTGTCTAAGACAATCAATTGATACATTTGTCCATTCAATAATCATTTTTTGAGTGTTTGTGTTAGGCATCAGAAATACAGTAGTGACAAACAAAAATTCCTGTCTTTGTAGGATTTCACTTGTGTAGGGAAGAAAAAAGTAAACAATATAAATAAGTGAACTATCTACAACATTAGACAATGCCAAGTGTTTAGAAGAAAATTAAATAGGGAAGGTAGGCAGAAAATCTAAAGGGTAAAAATGAGGGATAATTTTAGATAGGAATCCATAGAAGGCCTCCAAGAAAGTGTTAAAGGTAAATTTTCTAAAAGAACTAGGGGAAATGAGGTTAATATCATACTCCCGAAGGATATAACTGGAGGGAATTCACTTTCTTTTTCTTCCTGAAAACTGGAATTATTCAATCTTACCTCTAATATACTGACGGGTATTTCCTCAAAGACTTTGATAATTTACTTATGTCTATGCATCTCCTTATTTGTGAAATGATCATGATAATAGAATCCACATCACACAGTTATTGTGAAGATTCAATGCAACAAAGCCTGTAAGTTTATACCAGTGTCTGGCACATGATAAGCACAATATATTCTGCTACATGTTTCTAAATGCAAATAAATTCATAGAGAATTGATAAATGAGGGATTAATGCCAATATACCAGGGGCATTTTGGTGGTGCAGACAGGATTTTTCCTGGTATGTTATTTTCTCACAAAGAGCAGTCGAATGCAAATACACCCAGAAAGCTGAACACAGCTCACTGGGAAGCATATGGTACTGTTCATGATGTCTATTTACTGTACGTGCATACTTCTTCTTGCCTCTTTTTTAGCACATGCCTCATTTTGGAAAAGCTTACTGCATGGATCACTAGGTTCTTTGTGCATTTTGTTCTTGTCTCCATAGCATTAACTACAGAGATTTAGTGATTACATCAAAAAGTTCTTTCTATGACATTTCATTCACATAGATAGGCTTTGGTGGGGAGGATTTCTTCACTTCGTTTAACTTTACTTCTTCTTTCCCATGTTAACTCTATCCTTTCTAATCTGAATTTACTACCCTTGGAAAAAGTCCATTTTGGTTCTATGGGTCCAATTTTAATACATACTACGAATAAGTGAAGGGATTTCTTCTAGACATTGTGGAAAGGTTGCAGATGATCACAACACTGTTCTTGTTTAATATCCTATTTCAAAATTTTGTATGAATGAATAATTATATCTTTATTTTTCATTGCAACAAACAAGAGGGAAACACGTTACAATCCTGAGCCCTTAATCTGAAATGTTACAGTGCAGAGCTTGGAAAATTGAGGGCAGTGTTACAATTTAGTCTGAAATTCATGCTTCTAAATGCGTTCAATATTTAATATATCCCATTGTTTTATACATACAGATACCTCCACAAACAGCTTAAAATCACCAAATCTTAAACTGAAAGACAATATTATCAGTCATGCCTAAATACTAATAAATGATTTGAACCAGAAATATAAAATAATTGGGAGCCATTAAAATCCCAAACTCATTCTCATTCTTACTATTTTTTTCACTTCTAAAACCTCATTTGCTCAAAGGTAGATTTGAGATGATAAAAAGTTGCCATTTGGTAAAAGCTATATAATTTTCTCATTTGGCATTAAGCATTTATAAAGCTATGGTGAAATGTCATATTCTTCTTAAATAGTAGGTCATAGACAATGCTTTTCTACAACATAATGTAATTAGCTAAAGTGCAATTCTAAGGCTAATTTTTAGAACTAAATTCTTTTTATTTTCCTTAGTTTTATAGGTAGTAATGATTTCTCAAACCTTCATGGTAAACACTAGTAAAACATCTAATTATTATTATTGCCTAAAATAAATTCAAACTAAAAGCTCTTATAATACCATCTCAGTTATATCAACAACAGCAAAAAGTGAACTCTGTATGACAGAAAGATACAGATGCTTCCAGTTGCCTTGTGTCATTTCACAGGAGACACTGATCTCAATCTGCACTTGAGTTTCAGGAGTGCAATGGTGCAAACACAGTGCTAATGAGAACAAAATTAGAATTCTGATTCCTGACCACCCCTGTTAGCTTCAGTGAGGGAAACAGGTCTGCAAACACAAAAGGTCCACTTAGTTTCAGCAATCATTTCACAAAAGATTCCATTTTTCCTAGGGAAGAAATAGAGGATGGAAGCTCCCCTCACCTGCTAGCACCACTAAGGATGAGACTCCAGAAAGTCAAATTCTGCTGACTCATGGGTCAGTGACCTACCCATAGACTTTGCTTTCGAATGTCCACATGGCCTAAGAGGAAAAGACAAGGTGCATGGGTGTAGCTTGCTGATGTCTGTCCTAGGCTGTTTCTATATGAGAACAAGTTATGTTTGGAGAAAACAGCCCTTTTGCAAATGGCGCATTCTTCATGAGGGCCAAGAAAAGAGACGCAATCTTCCAAATGTTTTTGCAATAATGTTTACTATCACACATTTAAAAAAGTTTATGCCAGAGAGACTCTATCACACAAAATTTTATTTGGCCCTATCACCTGTGGCTCAGATAGTAAAAAATCTGTCTGTAATGCAAGAGACCCAGGTTTGATCCCTGGGTCAGGAAGATCCCCCTAGAGAAGGGAATGGCAACCCACTTCAGTATTCTTTCCTAGAAAATCCCATGGACAGAGGAACTTGGTGGGCTACAGTCCATGGGGTTGCAGAGTCGGACATGACTGAGCTACTAACACTTAACTTTTCCCCTCATACAACATAGACATTCTTCAAGTCAACGAAGAGGTCACCGATCAGTGGATTACACCCTTCTGCTTTTGCACCATATGGCAGAGTTATGTATTTGGGACTGAGATTGGACCACAAAGCTGTAAATAATTACTCTCAGTCTTGTAACAGAAAAAGTTTGCTGACTCCTGGTCTCAGTCATAAAGCAGCATCAGAACAGAGTGTGTACATTTTGTCTCCTAACTGATGATTTGGTCATCAAACACACTAATTACAGGATGATTTTTTCAAGTGCTCACTCTAGTTAACAGGATCTCCTCAGACCCAGGGTTCAAAAAATGTATAGTAGAGAAATAAAGGCTTTAATAGATGTTAAAAATTCAACCTACATATTTGGATGTTACCAGTCTTCAGACCACTGATGCTTAGAACCACTGAGTTGTCACTGTGACAACGGTACGTGAAGGTTGGACTAACACAAAATTGATTACATGGTAGAAACACTTGTGTGCTAATGCACAGCCAAGAAATCTCAAAAACCCTATAAAACAGATACTCTATACAGTAAATAACATCTAGAAATTCCCCCACCAATGCCTAAGGTACATTCATAATCAAAATCTTTAAAGAAAACTAATTAATTCTTGCAATGGGTATAGTGGTAAGAAAAGAAACTACCCTCCTCAGAAAGAACTGCATAAACATGCATCTCTTTTTTTAAATGTATTTCTTTAAATCGCCACTCTAAATTTCTCCTTTCTAATCAAGAAAACCTACTTTGCCTAAATATAACTTTAAATGATTCTATTCTATTCTGAATATTTCAATGAAAAATGAAAGTACAAAGTGACTATAAGATAACATAAGCTTTTAGACTGAAGTAATAATCAGCATAAGGAAAAATAAAATATTCAGAAGGATTCAGAAAAATCTTGACTTCTGCAACTGAGACTCAAACAGTAGCACTGGAAATTCCAATTTCCCTCTGGGTGAGAATACATTCCAGGAATAAAACTGCTCTATCCAAAGAATGGACTATTCTGAAGTTGGAACAAACGATAATAGACACAGCATCATTTTTTTGAGCATATGGGTACTACAAACGCCATAGACAACTTTACTATCTGATAGTTTCTTTGCGGAAAGGCCCTCCTTAGGAAAACATGGAATGTGAGACTATGTTCTCAAGCAGATAAAGACTAACTCAGTGAAATAATTAAAGGGACAAATAAGAGAAGAATTATAGCATTAAGAGCTGTCTAACTGCTCCATCCCCATTCCAACCAGATGTCATTTTCCACCCATGAGTCAAGATCTGCCCACGCATGAAAACCCATTTCTACTTTGGGCTGCGATAATGTTTGTGTAGTCTTTGATCAGAGCAACTTTGCAAATCATCAAAATTTTCTCTCGCTTCTGGGACCCATAACTACTTGCCTAAACGTATTGCTTATATTCTGGCTCTCAATTTCCTGTTTCTGGCCGAGGTCCCTGATTTCCATCTGACTCGCTAAGATTCTATACCTGGTTGGGATACATAAGAATTTCTGTTTTATATATAATTTTATTTTCTTATTTCTTTTTTACTTTTAGCTGTGCTGGATCTTTGTTTTTCTGCAAGCTTTTCTCTAGTTGCAGCGAGCAGGGGCCGGCCTCTAGTTGCAGAGTGCAGGCTTTTCATTGCAGTAGCTTCTCTTGTTGCAGGGCTCAGGCTCGCGGGGGCATAGCCTTCACTAGTTGCAGCACTGGGCTCAGCAGTTGCAGCTCCGGGGTTCTAGACCACAGTCTTAATAGATGTGGTGCGTGGGCTGAGTTTCTCCATGGCATGTGGGGCCTTTGCAGATCAAGAATTCAACATGTGTCTCCTGCACTGGCAGGTGAATTCTTTACCACCGAGCCGCCAAGGAAGCCTGTAAGAATTTCTTGACCCTGTCTTTTTGGACCACATGGAATCCTGACTTAACACTGGTTCCAATCCTCATCTCACTATGCATTTCCATACCACTTTGAGCCTCGATCTCAAATTCCCATCTCTACCAATACCAACAGCTTTGAACGAGACCTAATCTTCTCTTATGTCCACCTACCTTTCCAAGTTTTTCCTTTGATCATATTGACTTACGCAAGCCCTAGTTTCTGATTGTAAACTGGCCCTGATATGGCAAAACCAAACCACAGAAGGCCTGATCAATATCTGACAGCCGCTCTGCCAAATAAACCACTAAAATATAGAAATTATTTGTTGAGTTCTACTATGGGTATTCTACACACTGTGTGTGTGTGTTCAATTCTCACAAAAATCTAGTAAAGTTTATATCATGCTTTCCATTTTACAGGCAGAAAACANTATCTGACAGCCGCTCTGCCAAATAAACCACTAAAATATAGAAATTATTTGTTGAGTTCTACTATGGGTATTCTACACACTGTGTGTGTGTGTTCAATTCTCACAAAAATCTAGTAAAGTTTATATCATGCTTTCCATTTTACAGGCAGAAAACAAGAAGCCCCAAAGTATAGTAATTTTGCCTAAGCCACACCACTAATAAAGCATAGGAGAAAGTGACAGATCTATTTCCATCTGACAATAAAATCATTCTCTGTAGGAGACTGTTACACCAGTGGTTCTCAATAAATGCTACCTCGGGTTATTCCTAACCTCATGTACTCTCTCCCATGTCGATTCTGGCTTAATGTATGAAATGCTTTAGTGAAAGGACAATGGAAAACATGATACAAACAAAGACTTGGTAACCTCTTACACACTGTGCAGGCTATATTCATTTAAAATACCTTCTTTTGGAGCCAGCAACCACATAAAAAGTCTTATCAGTCTGGGTCTGCTGTGCTGTAGGGAAGCCCTAAGTCATTAACATGTAGAAATCAGCCATGTAGATGAGCTTAGAGGTGCCAGGTAAGTGACTGAAGTTTTCTTTGACCTTCTAGCCTAGCTCACTTACCTATAAAATGCAGCCAGTTGAGTGACCTAATCAATACCACCTAGAGAAGAAGACTCAGGCAAGCCCTGACCACAGGAAATAACAAACTGTTGTTTTAAGCAACAAAGTCCAAGCCAGGACTTGCTGGGTTAGAAAATAAAATTATTTCTCATTCTCAGCCCATCCAAATGATAAAAAGTTCTTAGAATAACAGGTGCTCTGATCAAATCCAGAGAACTGCTAGTAAAATGTGTTCTCAGAGTAAATATCAAATCAAGGATGTGGCAGTAAGATTTCTGTTAAAACCCCTGTAAGGTACACTCAACTAAAAGNAATTCATCTTGGTACCCACCCGCGTCATTCAGGTGGTGGGGGCGCCCCTGGGGGCTGCCCACCCCCACTCCCCCTTCCTGTGACCATGGCCTCCCACTCACCTAGCCAGGCCTGTTCTCAAAGCCCCAAAGGGGGGAGAGGGGGGAGCCTGTCTGCAGGAGGGTCTCAGGACAGTCTGGGTGCTTGGGTGGTACACCTGTTCTAACCATATGCCAGCCCAAAGCCTCTCTCTGGGACCCCTTGCGATCCTGGGGCCCTGAGACCCCCATCCCCTCCTTGTCCCATGAAACCCCTGCCTTCTGCCCTGTGAGACCCAACCTCCTCCTCTAATATCTAAGATCCCCACTTAGATCCCTTGGGGGGGGGGTGTCAGTCCCAGCGGTCACCTGCCTGTGTCTGCGGCAGCTCTGAGGTGAGCTCTGCTCCCCTGAGTTCTTGCGGTACAGCTTCTAGGACTGGGGGAACCCCAGGAGCAGGTGGGGGGATGCTGGGAGGAGAGGGGACCAGAGGCCAGAAGTGACCTGCAACTGTCCTTCCTATGTCCTGCAGACTGGGAGGAGTTGGGAGTGGAGCTTGGAGGAACTGGGTGGCCAAGCCCTGGGGATCCTGGAAGAGACCGTGACTGACGGGCCCTGGGACCACGTGGGCATCCCTGGGGCAGCCCTGGCCTGCTGAGGGGGGCTGGACCCCAGGAGCCTGGGGATTCATCCCAAGTCACATGCTCACCACCCACCGGGGTTAGGGTTAGCGCCCGTCCACCCCACCTAGCAGACCCTGGAGGATGGAGACCAGCAGGGGCTGAGCTGAAC
>SJYV01041907.1:0-15741 GCA_006410875.1 Neotragus pygmaeus
GCATTGGAGGCAGACACTTTAACCTCTGAGCCACCAGGGAAGCCCACCAAAAGGGCAGAACGGTTGCTAATCAAAGGAAGAATAGCGTTGAAACCACCTGAGGCAAGATTAAAGGATCAGAGAGGCTCAAGATTGGGAAACTAGACCACCTTAGATCCTGCACACACCTTAACTTGACAGCAACCCCGTGCTTCTGAAACTTTGCAGAAGAAAGAATAGATTGTTACTGCCTTGATCCTTAATCACATACTCCTGCCTGACTATATAACCTTTCCCTACTCAGCAGAGAGGGGGCTTCCCTTGTGGCTCAGCTGGTAAAGAATCCGCCTGCAATGTGGGAGACCTAGGTTTGATCCCTGGGTTAGAAAGATCCCCTGGAGAAGGGAAAGGCTACCCCCTCCAGTATTCTGGCCTGGAGAATTCCATGGACGGTACAGTCCATGGGGTTGCAGAGTCAGACAGGACTGAGTGACTTTCACTCACTCAGTGAAAGTGAGGCACAGGGACACAACTCTTGAGGTGGTAGCCTGCTGTGTTCCCCCTTTGCCTGGCAAAATAATAAAGCTACTTTCTCCTCCATAGCTCTGTCTCTGTATTTCTATTTGGCATTGGTGAACAAAAAGCCAAGATTTTGGCAACATAGCCATTCCCTTCTTCAGGGGATCCTCTGGACTGAGGGATCAAACCTGGGTCTCCTGCACTGCAAGCAGATTCTTTACCATCTGGGCCACCAGGGAAGCCTTAATAGGTCTATATCTATAGAGAAAAAATCAGACTCCTCCTGTGTTTCTTCTTTTGGAGAAGGAAACGGCAACCCACTCCAGTGTTCTCGGCTGGAGAATCCCAGGGATCGGGGAGCCTGGTGGGCCGCCGTCTATGGGGTCGCACAGAGTCGGACACGACTGAGTGACTTCCCTTTCACTTTTCACTTTCATGCATTGGAGAGGGAAATGGCACCCCACTCCAGTGTTCTCGGCTGGAGAATCCCAGGGACGGGGAGCCGGGTGGGCTGCGGTCCATAGGGGCGCAGAGTCGGATCCCAGAGAAGCAGCAGTTTCCTCTTTACTGTCACAGTCCCACCACACTCCCCACACTTCCTACACCAGACGTGTAGGAAGTTTCCCTATGCCAAGCAATTCTGAGACATCAACTGGGTCCTACCATGTAACTCAATTCTGACACTATCCACCTGAAGACAGCAAGTGCCAGATCCTGCAGGCTAAGGACTTAGTTCCATAAGACTGACTCCACTTCAGATGCTGATTCAAAGTAGCGAATCCTCACGTTACCCACAACTTCTGTCTGACTTGTCTATAAATTTGACTTCCTCCCCTTGGATTTGATTATTTACTAGAACAGCTCACAGAATGCAGAAACACTTACTTGCATCTATCAGTTTATTAAAGGATGGTGATGGACAGTCAGGTGAGATAAGCAGGGTGAGGTATGGGAGGGTCTGGAGCACAGTTTCGTCCCTGTCACCTTCCCAGAACATGGATGTGTTCACCAACCTGGAAATGCTCTGAACCCAGTACTTAAGGGATTTTTATGGCAGCATGATCAATCATTAATTCCACTCCCAGCCCCTCTCCTCTCTGGAGAATGGTGGAGGGGAAGAGGGGCTGCAAGTTCACGGCTCAGTCTTTGCGGTGAACAGCTCTCATCTAGGAGTGCACCATGACTCACTTCATTAGCCCAAAAGACACTGCTGTAACTCAAGAAATTCCAAGGGATTTAGAAACTGTCAGGAACAGGGGTCAAAGACCAAATATTAAAACAAAAGATATGCCCAATGCTCTTAACACTTAGGAAATTACAAGGGTTTTAGGAACTCTGTGCCAGAAATTGGGGGCAGAGACTGACATATATATTTTCTATTATCTCGCAATACCAACAGAGGAGAGGGAAGAGCTCTTGCTGAGGGCCAATTGATAGCTATAGAGTGAATGCTAGGGTTGGAAAAGCATAATTTGGCAATTATAAAGGTAAAGATGCGATCACGTAAGAGTCAACAAAGGATGCGAACTTTAGGGGGAATTTTGAGGAACAGGACATTTAAATGGCCTTAAAAGTGCCCACAGTAGGGAAGGTTCCTTTGCAACATTTAAATGCAATGCCTGTCCCTAGACAGGATCCTGTTCTAGAAGGAAAAAATGCCATAAAGGACATTAGTAAACTGACAAAACTGAAATATGGATGATTATAAAGTAGTATTAGTTCTTAGTTCTCAGTGAAGTTGCTCAGTCGTGTCTGACTCTTTGGGACCCTGTGGACTGCAGCCTACCAGGCTCCTCTGTCCATGGGATTTTCCAGGCAATAGTCCTGGAGTGGATTGCCATTTCCTTCTCCAGGGGAGAAGTGGGATTGAACCTGGGTCTCCCGCATTGTAGACAGATGCTTTACCGTCTGCGCCACCTGGGAAGTCACATAAAGTAGTATATCAACATAAATTTATAAGGTTGGTAACTGTATTGTGGTCGTAACTGTGTATCATGGTCATCTAAGAGAATACACGCAGAAGTATTTAGGCGCAAAGAGCCATGAGGTATATAAAAGGTTCATAAGTGACAAAGGAAATACGGCAAAATGTTGAGTGTAGGAGAATCTGCTGCTGCTGCTAAGTCGCTTCAGTCGTGTCCGACTCTGCGACACCACAGACGGCAGCCCATTGGGCTCTGCCATCCCTGGGATTCTCCAGGCAAGAACACTAGAGTGGGTTGCCATTTCCTTCTCCAATGCATGAAAGTGAAAAGTGAAAGGGAAGTCGCTCAGTCGTGTCTGACTCAGCGACCCCATGGACTGCAGCCTACCAGGCTCCTCCGTCCATGGGAGTTTCCAGGCAAGAGTACTGGAGTGGGGTGCCATTGCCTTCTCCGGTAGGAGAATCTAGATAAAGCGTATATTGTTCTCTGCACAAGTTATCTTGAAAAAAAATTCTTTTCCTTGCACAATTTTTACTTTTTATTTATTTTTGGCTGTACTCAGGCTTCTTCTAGTTTTGCCCAGTACAGGTTTTTCACTGCATCTGTTTCTCTTGTTGAGCACAGGCTCTAGGCACGTGAGGCTTTAGGAGCTGCGGCATGTGGGCTCAATAGCTGTGACTTGTGACACAAGCGCTTAGTCGCTCCGCAGCATGTGGAATCTCCCTAGAATGCGGGTCAGACCTGGGTCCCCTGCACTGGCAGGTGCATTCCTAACCACAGTGCCACCAGGGAATTCCTCCTTGCACAATTTTAAAATTCACAACGTAAAAAAAAAAAAAGGCCAGGGGGCTCCCTGGTGGTCTAGTGGTTAGGATTTGGTACTTTCACTGCTGCGACCAGGTTCAATCCTTGGTTGGGGAACTGAACGGAGATCCCATAACCCCCACAGCATGGCAAAAAAAAAAAAAAAAAAGCCAGGCTCTCACAATTCAAGATGATTTTTCAAAGTTATTTATAGCCTACAGAGCCTATTTTGAAAGTTAGAAGCCTCCAAATAATTCTGTTTTCTGAAGAAAGCCTCAGATTTTCATTTAAATGGTAATGCTAAGTCACTTCAGTCGTGTCTGACTCTGTGCGACCCCATAGACGGTGGCCCACCAGGCTCCCCGGTCCCTGGGATTCTCCAGGCAAGAACACTGGAGTGGGTTGTCATTTCCTTCTCCAATGCATGAAAGTGAAAAGTGAAAGTGAAGTCGCTCAGTCGTGTCCGACTCTTAGCGACTCCATGGACTGTAGCCTACCAGGCTCCTCCGTCCATAGGATTTTCCAGGCAAAAGTACTAGAGTGGGGTGCCACTGCCTTCTCCTTAAATGGTAATAGGCCTGTGTAAAAAGGAATATTCAGGACAACTATGTATGGGCTAATCAAAGTATTAACCCACCACACATTCTTGTTTAAATGCCTAAAAACATAAGCGTACCATACATTTATTTACAGCTGTTACACAAATATAAAACCATGATTTTTAAATTACCTGAAAAACATTCAAATTAATACTTATGTAGGACAACAAAACATGTTTTTCTGCTGAAAGTCAGTGCTGTTTGACTTGCCATCTGCTCCCAATGACCTGGGGCAGATGTCTTCAAGTTCAGCTGGCACACGTTTCAAGTTGGTGCTGTGCCATGTTGCCCATTCTCCATCCACTTTCCACTCTTCAGAAGACCTTGAAATCCACCATTCACAGAGAGATTCAGTGCTCTCATGCCTGTCTGCGTGCCTTCCCCTCCGGTTAGCCACCACCACTCAAACCCAGGTGAAAACACTCAGGTTCTGGGGTACTTCTGGTGGTTATGTAGAGCAGACAGAACATCATCAATACTTTTTTTTGGTTATTTATTTTAAGAATTATTCATTTTTATTTATTTATTTTAACTGGAGGCTAATTACAATATTGTAGTGGTTTTTGCCATACATTCACATGAATCCGCCACGGATGTACATGTATCCCCCGTCTTGAACCCCTCCCACCTCCCTCTCCATCCCATCCTTCTGGGTCATCCCAGTGCACCGGCCCTGAGCACCCTGTCTCATGCATCAAACCTGGACTGGTGATCTGTTTCACATATAATAATATACATGTTTCAATGCTATTCTCTCAAATAGCACCACCCTCACCTTCTCCCACAGAGTCCAAAAGACTGTTCTATACATCTGTGTCTCTTTTTCTGTCTCACATACAGGGTTATTGTTACCATCTTTCTAAACTCCATATATATGCATTAGTATACTGTATTGGTGTTTTTCTTTCTGGCTTACTTCACTCTGTATAATCGGCTCCAGTTTCATCCATCTCATTAGAACTGATTCAAATGTATTCTTTTTAATGGCTGAGTAATACTCCATTGTGTATATGTACCACAGCTTTCTTATCCATTCGTCTCCTGATGGACATCTAGGTTGCTTCCATGTCCTGGCTATTGTAAACAGTGCTGCAATGAACATTGGGGTACACGTGTTTCTTTCAATTCTGGTTTCCTCAATGTGTATGCCCAGCAGTGGGAGCAAAATAGAAAGCCCAGAGATAAATCCACACACCTATGGACACCTTATCTTTGACAAAGGAGGCAAAAATGTACAATGGAGAAAAGACAATCNTTCTTTTTAATGGCTGAGTAATACTCCATTGTGTATATGTACCACAGCTTTCTTATCCATTCGTCTGTGATCTATTTCATGCATAGGTTCAGATGTCAGTCTGATGTCAGTGTACAGTGTCAGTGTGCAGATGTCAGTCTCAGTCCCCCGGTTCATCCCTGCTTCCCCCGTGCTACCCAGGCATTTGTTCTCTATCTGTGTCTCTATTTCTGCTTTGCACATAAGACCTTCTATACCATTTTTCTAGATTTCACATACATTTGTTAATATACCATGTTTGTTTTTCTCTTTCTGACTTAACTTCATGCTGTCTGACTGTATCCAGTTCCATCCACATGTCTGTAACTTGACTGTGGATGTTTATTCTTACAACACCCACTGCCCCGTCTTCCTCCATTGAGGTAGCCATGGTTAGACTCTGAGCAGTAGTGAAATACTACATAGAGCTCCCCATCCCCGGCCCACACTGTGTTTTATTAGACTCAGACTTTGGCCAATCTGATAGGTGAAAAATAATATCTCACAATAGCTATAATTTGCCTGTCTCATCTCCAGTAAACTTTGTGTATGTTCATAGGCTTAAAAGCCATGTGTATTTCCTTTTCTATCAACTTCCTGTTTAGCCCATCCTTGCAAACTTATTTATAATTCCTTGCAAACTTATTATAATTCCTTAGATGACTAAGCCCCAAAGAAACTACTCCAACCTCTTGGTCCTGTCTCCCAGACCATGAAGCCACCTGGAAGGTATGCGCGTGTGCCACAGTTCATATGTCCTCCCTGTTCTGTGGACTCAGGAGCCATGCATAGGCGGGGTCATGGGCTCTTGTCCTGTCTCCACCTCAGCTTTGAGTTGGGATTTGAGTGAGTTCTAGCCACTCTGGGTCTTCATCTTCCACTGGGAGTGGATAACAACCCACAGAAGCATCGCTGGTTCTTCATGCAAGGCGACCATGAGTGGGAAAGTTCTTCCACCATTTAAAGCTCGGCACGAGTGTCTAGGGTGTAGCTTGGTGTGGTTAAGACGAGCAGATTGAGCATATGCTGCACTTATTTCGGTGTCTTCTGGGCTCATCAGTTGTCTCATCAGGTGTTCAACCACAAAGGCCAAGGGTAAGGCAAAGACCTTGAATAAAGGATGCCAGCTGGCAAACTGCCTGGACTTACCCCTTTGTTGAGAGGTCTTGCTCTCAGACTTGATGAGTAAGGTAGTGTGATCCAAACCCCTTGAGTCTTCCTCACTCTATCCAGTGCCTCAACTTTGACTCCATCCCTCAGAACGTGAGCTCCTAGGACCACCGTTCAAAAGCCACCAACTCCAGACCATCAGAGAGTTTTCATCACCTGCATCCCCAGTTCTCACTGGGCAGAGGTGGGTTCTGAACAGAGCAACCAGCTATGGCCTGAGTCTGAGTCTTCTTTCCAGCTTTCCCCGTTTCAGGACTTATGAATTATTAACGAGCCCTCTGTTTGTAATGCTGGGCTCTCTGCTTTCTCCAAATTAAATTACTGAGGGATATATTTGATTATAAACATACTTAGTAAATGTTTTCATTGTTGCTTTCTGTAGCTTTCTTTGTACTAAAGTGTTATAATGTCAAAAAGTCAACCGCAAACATCTACAGCATGCGGTGGAAAACCATTTAAAGCAAATGCTGGGCAAATTAAGTAATCAGAAATGAAAACCACTTTAAGACAATAGTAAATATAATTTGTCATCTCAAAAAAAAAAAAAAAGGAGGGGGGCACACTTCTTCCAACAGCTAAGGATTTCTGAAAAGAGAGCTGAAATTGACATGAAATCTGAGTCAGGGTCTAGCACGTTCCCTCTTTCTACTGATGTGACCTTGACCAAGGCAAGGCTTCTCTGTGCTTCTCTTTCCTCATTTTCAAACTAGGATAAGTCTCTCCTACCTACTCCATCAAGTCTTCAAGAAAAGCAGTTTTATCTGCTGTAAATAATCTATAGATGTGAATGTTAATTACTGTTACGTCAAAAGTCAGCTACAAAAATCTTCAGTTGAACAAATAATAAACAATGACTGTGTGTTAACTGGGCTGGGGGTTCAGGGTTTAATAAATTTAATGGGTGTGTATCGCACAGATCTTGTCCTCCCAGAAGCCATGATCTCACAGACGAACATGCACACAAAACTGTAGCTGGGTTTCAATGGGGAAAGTTTAGCTCTGTAAGTACAAATGAGCCATTCTAGGCACAAAAGATGGTGTTATGTTAATTATGTTGAGGAAACGAAGGGATGGAGGTCCAGTTGTAGATGTGGTAGCAAGGAGAAGTTGGAGCAAAAAGATTATAAAGATGCTCGTGGGTGGACAGAGCAGGGGCTAGAGTTAAGCTGTATGTACATAAGCCCAGGGGTCAAAGAGGGCCCTGAACTGAAGATCAGCAGCCCGATCGTGTTTAAGGGTGGTGTGGAAAGAATAGAACTTGACAGACTTGTCTGGGGCAGATGATAGGGTCTTGAATGCCATCTTAAAGTCTGGATTCTCTTCTATAGCTCATGGCAACCTTTGGGGTTTTTCAGAAACAGATCATCGTCACAGCTCTTATCTTTCAGAATGATAACTCGACAACTAAGAGCAATGAAATGGAAAGAGAATGGGTGTGGAAGCGACAGAGATCTGAGCTGAACTTCTTAGAAGTTCTGTGACCTGAACGGAGAAGTTAACCACGCTGCATCTCCCTTTTCTCATCCATGCAGAGGAGAAAACCATGCCACCTCCCTGAGTTGTGGTGAGGATACCGAGACCACAAGAGCAGTATTTCTAGCTTGCGCCTTACAGAGAGCTAGGTGAGAATATGTTTTTGTCTTCCTTTCCCTGTGGAAAATCTGATCTCTTGTCCCCCAATAAGCATAAGAGGAGAAAACTGTGAACATAAGAGGAAGATGGAGAGACCATGAAACTGCACAAAAGTCAAGTTTACCTGCTCAGCCTCAGTTTCCCCAGACCTAAAGTGGAGGGGTTTCGAGCAGATTCATCTGAAGGGACCATTCAGCTTTAACTGTGTCTCATGATAACACACGGACCATGTGGGAGGCAGAGTGTGTTTAAAGGGATCAGGGGCCAGGGGCCCTGCTAAGACCATAGCATGACAAATGGCATTTAGTACAGGCTACAAAGGCACCAGATGCAGACTTTAATGAAAAGAAAATGGTGTCGCCATATCATCACAAATTAACTCCATCTATCTGCACAGCCCGGAGTGCTGAAGTCATAGTTTGAAATTCAGCGACACTTATGGTTAACACATGCTGGTTTATTCATGTTTTCATCTTCATCAAACATTTACTGAGCACCTACTAACGCCAACAACCGTGCTTAATCTTGGGGACACCAAAATGAAAGGGGTTTTCTCCTCATGTACATTAACCATTCTCCCTGACCTCACCGGAACTCTGGAGGGCATGGATGGTGTTTCGTCAGCCTCTCCTGATATAATACCAGCCTGGTGCCTTTTGGAAGCGAGGAAATCAGTACTGTCATTGTTGACGATGGGGATGGGGATACTGGCGGTGTGACACCGCTGGCGGGGGTACTGGAATAAGCAGTGTTCGCAGTGCTGGTGGCTGAGGTGATGCTGGTTTGGGTGGTTGTGGTGGTTGTGGTGTAAGATGGATACTGGTGTTAGGGTGGGGGTTTTCCTTGTGTTGATGATGTAAGTTTTCGCTCGAAGAATTCCTTTGTTGTTCCTACTGTTATTGAAGCCAATGTTTTCTAAATAACCGTGCTTTCACACAGAAACACATGTTCATCATAGAGTAATATAAAGTACCGGCCAAGAGAAGAAGATGGAAACCACCCATAACTGCACTACCAATAGTTTGCTTGTGTGATTACAGTGTAATATCAGCATGAAGCTTCCCTCTCTCTCTCTTTTTTTTTTTTTCCTTGCCACATTGCATGGCTTGCTGAAAGCTTCCCTGATAGCTCAGTTAGTAAAGAATCTGCCTGCATTGTAGGTGATGCCGGTTCAATTCCTGGGTTGGAAAGATCCCCTGGAGAAGAGAAAGGCTACCCATTTCAGTATTCTCGCCTGGAGAATTCCATGGACAGTATAGTCCATGGGGTCACAAAAATTCAGACACAACTGAGTGACTTTCACTTTCTATGGCTTGTAGGATCTGAGTTCTCCAACCAGGTTTGGTTCAAGCCCTTGGCAGTGAAGACTTGGAGTACTAATCCCTGGACTGCCAGGGAATCCCAATGAAGCTTTTGATACACATATATTTAAATGTGCACATGCATTTTATAGAGAACATATTCATTTATACCCATTTTCTAAAATTACATCAAAGTCATTTCGTTTCCAGAAAATAAAGATATAAATTACAGACGTCATTCCTATACAAGAAATAATGTCTTCACCTATTCTTAAAGACATCATATTTTCCATTGCTGGAAATTAATATTCTTTGCTTAACCTGTTCTTGAGCATCTGCTTCCTAAGAGTGATTTGTATGGACTTGAGAAGGGAAGGGCCAAAATCAAAGTCCACTTAAAGTTGGGTCGCACTGGAGCAGGCTCCTTTATCTTGTATGGTCTCAATTATCTAACATAGGGATGAGGATGTTGTATCCATAGGGATAAGGGATTTTGAGGCTTACATATAATGTTTATATAAAGCTTCAAGCCCTTAAAGAAAAAGACAAAATGCATTCTGAGTCCCAACTCAGCATGTATTTCAGGTAAGCTAGAAACTTCTCTCCCCTTTTCCTGTTTCCTCAGTGATGGACACTCCCTCTCCTCTCCTATCTGTATGCACATCACTGGTGGCAGAGAGAAATGGTACTCTGGTCCCCACTGCTATGCAGGATGTAGCACCGAGGGGTGGGAGAAGACAGAGCAGATACTTGGATGCCTTTTTCCATTCATTTCTCACCCCTCACTGGATCACTTTTGCTTTGGGTTCACCTATTTGGAAAAGGGAGGCAATTGCCAATAGGAAGCTGCTCGCCCTCCAGCGGAAGAGTGAGACAGCAAGTCAACCAGGAGAATCTAGCCTCTCCACAGCTCCCCTCTTGCTCTCCTTCTGTCTCTGCTGTTCTATTCGTCTCTGCTCTGTCTTCTCCCACCCCTCGGTGCTACATCCTGCATAGCAGTGGGGGCCAGAGTACCATTTCTCTCTGCCACCAGCGATGTGCATACAGTGAGGAGAGGGGAGGGAGTGTCCATCACTGAGGACACAGGAAAAGGGGAGAGAAGTTCCTAGCTTACCTGAAACACATGCTGAGTTGGGACTCAGAATGCATTTTGTCTTTTTCTTTAAGGAAACCATATGGTAAGTGATAGCTAGGTTCCTAGGCTAGCCCTCTAAAGCTGTTTCCATTCATAAAGTCCCTAAATTACAATGTAAACAAGACTGTTTAATCTCACAAGTGCTGAACTCAGGTTAATTTTTTTTTAATATGTTTTATCCCTGCAGTTGATTCAATACTATGGAATACACATCACAAAACAAAACAAAGGTCCTTGATGACAGAAAACTTGAATACAGAGGTGACGTAGTATGCAAGCTTCCAAGAAGCAATTGTATCTTGGAAGGGTTTTCCATGGTGAGGGGGTGATCCAGACACGATTGAGGAGAAATAATTTTCTGGCAGGTACAAAAGCACTGAGTGAGGAAGACAGGAGAGTGTCCTGAGATGAGAATAAAACAGCATGACAGAAACATGGGTCTCTGTTGAATGTGAGAGGGCATAAAGAGGGATGATAAGCACCATGAGATGAGGTCACAAATACCGCTGGACTGCATGCTAGATGTCTGGACAGTTCAGTTCTATAAATGTGCCTTATGAACATGGTCTACAGACAGTTTGCACCTCTTAAGAGGCAACTCCCTGGTTTCTCAGGCCTTGAAAATCAATCCCTACATGACAATGTGAAGGAATTGCATTTTTAAGCTACTGTACTTTTCATGTACACTCAGATAGGCAGACCTACTTCCTGAATTATGATGAGCCTTCAGAGGCCATTGGGCAGTGGAACCACAGGGTTGGTGATAATTTAGGGTAATTCAGCTAAAACTCATGAATACTGCAGAACAACCTTTCAAGAGACTTCCAGAACCACACACAGAATATGGCCTTGGGGTTAACATCTGAGTTTCAGTTCAGTTCAGTCACTCAGCTATGTCCGACTATTTGCGACCTCATGGACTGCAGCACGCCAGGCCTCCCTGCTGATCACCAACTCCTGGAGCTTTTTCAGACTCATGTCCATCTAGTTGGTGATGCCATCCAACCATCTCATCCTCTGTCGTCCCCTTCTCCTCCTGCTTTCAATCTTTCCCAGCATCAGGATCTGCTCCAATGAGTTCTTCACATCAGATGACCAAAACCAACCTTAATTCTTGCATCAACCTACAGAGCTAGGAATTAAAATTTCTATGTTATGGATGCAGAAATCTAGGCCTGGGTAGCATAGTCAGATCAAGGCTAAAGTCTTAGATGGAGAAGAGGAAGAGTCCAGGTGAAACTGAGCAGGAGCCTGTGGGGCTCCTGGGCATGGAAGCCTTTCGATTTCTCCTGTTTATTTGTAGGAAATAGTCTCCAGCCTCCACCACCTTCTCTGAGTTCCAAAGGGAACAATAGGTAAGCAGGTTCCAACAATAGGTAAGCAGGAAAGAGAAAGGATGCTGAGAAAAGGCGGGGCAGTCAAGAAACAGTAGTGCAGCCTCTGGGCAGGGTCCTGGTTCTGTCTCAACAGATACACATAGCAACACTGATTTGGGCTCTTCTGTAGAACTAAAAGTGAAGTGAAGTTGCTCAGTTGTGTCTGACTCTTTGCGACCCCATGGACTGTAGCCTACCAGGCTCCTCTGTCCATGGGATTTTCCAGGCAATAGTACTGGAGTGGATTGCCATTTCCTTCTCCAGGGGATCTTCCCGACCCAGGGATTGAACCCGGGTCTCCTGCATTGTAGACAGACATTTTACCATCTGAGCCAGAACTAAAAACCCCATCAAATGGAAGATGTTAACTACTTGAGGAAGCACTCTTCAGTCCAGAGAAGGTCACAGCTTGATAACCTCAACTCAGAAACTCATCAGAAGACCACCTGAGGTCAGATTAAAGGAACCACAGAAGCTCCTCAAGAGACCATCTGAGGCCAGATTAAAGGAGCGTAGACTGCACACACCCTGAACCTTGTCAGCAGCCCCACCTTGGAACAACTGCTGTAAAACTCCTCACCAAACCCCTCAGGTTGGACACACAGTTTTGAGGACCTTACCCCACTGTGCCCCCCACCTCACCTTTTGCCTGGCAAGCAATAAAGCTATTCTTTTATGCTTCACTCAAAACTCTGAGATTCGATTTGGTACTGGTGCACAGAGGCTAAGTTCTGGTATCACTGGGGCCCTGTTCTCTCTACTTTACTTACATAGAAATACCCTTTCGGAGGACTGGTCTGGATGCCCAACCAAAGACACTTTGTGAATTAAGGAAAACTGAGGTGGGTTGACTTGCTAAAGTTGCATGGTCGTTCACCAGCAGACTCAGGACGAAATCTCACATCTCCTGCTCACTGGCCTCAGTTCCTCCACTTCCCACGGCTGCCCATCTTGAGTCTCCCCTTGAATCTCCCTCTGACCACTGCCTTCTGGCTGAGTGGCAACATTCCTGATGACCAGCAAAAACTAATGACTGTTGGACCCTCCTCCTTATCTAGATCAGCAGGAAAAAGAACCATGGACTGTACGTCACTGCTATTCCTCTCCAGCATCTTGGGTGTTGTGATGAGAGAAGATTCTTTGGCCAAATTTCTATAAAAGGACATGGTTAACTATAACCACCATGTATGCTCATAAAATGTGTCACTTTAAGATGTTTTGGTTGGCACTAGGAATTCTGAAATCAAAACCAAGAAGCAGTTTAATTCAATTACAAGTAGAGAAAGCTTAAAAAAAATAAATTGAACAAAAGCTGGCTTCTTCCAAACATTCACATGATGAAGGAAAGAAACATGATGATTATGTGGCTTCACTAAACCATGAGGCGTTTCTCACCCCAGTGTCGTTCAACGTCTGCTTCTGACGTGAGAGAATCCTCCTTCTCAACTATTTGGTAAATAATTCATGTTTTCAATTTGGTTAAATATGCCCATTTAGCTCCTACAATCGATCAGACTCTCAGGGAAACATGATGTATTTTAATAAACCCAATATTTAGCTAAATACAGCAAAATCCCGTAATAACATTTTTACCCCCAGAAGGTGGGAAATGAAAATACATAAAGTGGGAAATATCATGTGTGTGACCAACCAACCATGTCTTGAAAAGGTAAATGCTACATGTGGGAAAAGATTATAAGTGTGATAACTGAACTTGGATGCCTACGTGGGGGAGGCTTGCAGAGAAGGAGAAGGGAACTTTCATGCCTGGGTGAGCAGGGTGGTAAAGCGGGGAGGCTAGTAGTGAAAGCCTTAGACACTCAGTTGCGTGTGACTCTTTGCGACCCCATGGACTGTAACCCGCCAGTCTCCTCTGTCCATGAAATTCTCTAGGCAAGAATACTGGAGTGGGTGGCCATTCTCTTCTCCAGGGAATTTTCCCGACCTAGGGATCAAACCTGGGTCTCCTGCATTGCAGGCAGATTCTTTACCATCGGAGCCACCAGGGAAGCCTGGTAAAGGAGATGGGGGAGGAAAGTGGGTGCCAAGCAGGGATTTTCTACTTGCTGCAACTGTTCCAGCCATTGTATTGGCTCCAAAGCAGAGGGCCCCAACCTCCAGGCCATGGGCCGGCACTGGTCTCTGGTCTGTTAGGAACTGGGTCACACAGCAGGAGATGAACGGCAGGTAAGGGAGCAGCGCTTCATCTGCATTCACAGCTGTTCCCCACTGTTCTCATCACCTCACCACCCGAGCTCCACCTCCTGTCAGATCAGTGGTGGCATTAGATTCTCTCAGGAGCACAGACCCTAACTCTAAGGTCAAGGTGGAATATCCTGATATTGCCACAAAATAGAAATAAAGTGCACAATGAATGCAATGCACTTGAATCATCCCGAAACCAGTACCCCTACCACAGTCTATGGAAAAATTATCTTCCAGGAGACTGGTCACTGGTACCAAAGGTTAGAGACTGCTGCTCCAAAGGACTTTCAAGGCACTTGGAAGTGAGTGGTGGGATGAGGTAGGGTGCCTCATGGCCTAGTACCCACTTCCCAGCCTGCAAGTTCTCCAGCCTTGTCCCTTTGGGCAGACCATTTGAGATCCCTGGGCCTCCTTAGATGCAAGAGTAAAGGGATTTAAAATACCCTAGTTTCTTGAAATGGGACCATGAGGTAGGGTACTCTTCAAGCCCTGCCTCAGTCGCCCAAATCAGGTTATCTGCCATTTACTGAAAACGCCTCTGTGTAAACAGTGAAATGCACTTATGAGTAAACTCAGTTTATTTTTTCCCTCCAGGGGCAGTAAGTGTTCAAGCATATTATCTAAACGTGCATGGCAGTGTTTGAAAGGCGGCATAGAAAGTTACAGATCAGCTGTCACGGGAAAGGGAAGGAGGTCAACAAATGTAGCAGCTGGAAAGACCGTCCAGGCCCCAGTGTGCAGACACAGACAAGGTCTAGGAATTTGGCTGCAGGCTCACACTGGCCTGCCACTGGAACAGACCTCTAAGACTACACAATTTTTTGGTCCTGGTCCCCACATTCCAAAGGAACTTGCTCTCCAACCAGCCTGGAGTTACGTGATGCTGCCACCAGAACAAAACCTACCTCATTCCCTCTACATTGCTGACATCTCAGCAGCTGGGGCCTCCTTGTCTTCAGGCCCATAAACATTTGGTAGTGAGCTACGTAAACGGCCCTATCAAAAAACGGACCAAAGAACTAAATAGATATTTTTCCAAAGAAGACATACAGATGGCTAACAAACACAGGAAAAGATGCTCAACATCACTCATTATCAGAGAAATGCAAATCAAAACCATGATGAGGTACCATCTCATGCTGGTCAGGCATTTATCAAAAAGTTTACAAATAGTAAATGCTGGAGAAGGTGTGGAAAAAAGGAACCCTCCTACACTGTTGGTGGGAATGCAAGCTAGTACAGCCACCATGGAGAACAGTGTAGAGATTCCTTAAAAAACTGGAAATAGAACTGGCATATGACCCAGCAACCCCACTGCTGGGCATACACACCGAGGAAACCAGAATTGAAAGAGACACGTGTACCCCAATGTTCATCGCAGCACTGTTTATAATAGCCAGGACATGGAAGCAACCTAAATATCCATCAGTAGATGAATGGATAAGAAAGCTGTGGTACACATACACAATGGAGTATTACTCAGCTATTAAAAAGAACACATTTGAATCAGTTCTAATGAGGTGGATGAAACTGGAGCCTATTATACAGTGAAGTCAGAAAGAAAAATACCAATACAGTATATCACCACATATAAATGGAATTTAGAAAGATGGTAATGACGACCCTGTATGTAAGACAGCAAAAGAGACACGAACAGACTTTTGGACTCTGTGGGAGAAGGAGAGGCTGGGATGATTAGAGAGAACAACACTGAAGCATGTATATCACCATATGTGAAATGAATGACCAGTCCACGTTTGATGCATGAACCAGGGCACTCAAAGCCGGTGCACTTGGACAACCCAGAGGGATGGGATGAGGAG
>SJYV01041911.1:0-23853 GCA_006410875.1 Neotragus pygmaeus
CCCCCGCCCGGGGAAGGCAGCCTCCCGGCCCAGGAGTCCAGGAAGTGGTAACCGTAGCCAACAGCAGTGGTCACCGCCCTCTGTCCAGATCCAGGTGTGCCTCTGGTCCCCTTGTCCAGATCCAGGTGTGCCTCTGGTCCCCTTGTCCAGATGCAGCTGTGCCTCTGGTCCCCTTGTCCAGATGCAGCTGTGCCTCTGGTCCCCTTGGTGCTTTGACTCCGTCATGCAGCTCAGGATGGTCGAGGTGGAGCCCTTGACTCCCGTTTCTCTTCCCTCTGCAGGTGTTTTCGGTGGGGGGGGCGGATTTCCGGCTGGGAGAAGGCTCCTTGAGCCCATGAGAGGAAGGAGCCTGTCTGTAGAGAGGGTGTATTATGCATTCCATGTCCTCCATTGTGGAGAAGGAAATGGCAGCCCCCTCCAGCATCCTTGCCTGGAGAATCCCCACAGACAGGCTGGCTGTAGTCCATGGGGTCCCAGAGAGTCGGACACGACTGAGTGACTCACACGGACGTCCTTCATTCTGACGAGGCAGCTCTGCCTTCAGGTGAGCGCTGTGGCCAGGCAGGTCCTTAGTGTGGAAGAGAAGGCTGGTTGCCCAGGAAACAGGCCCCGCCATAGTGATGCGGGAGGCCTGCCTGGGCCGTCACCAGGGTGACCAGCCCCTGATTATGAGGTGGGGGTGGCTGTGCCTGGGTCCCGCCTCACGGAGGGTCGTGCTGGCCCCTGTGGCTTGGAGGCCAGGCACGAGTGACTTGATTCCCTGCTCATGAGCTGTGGACACCTCTCTTTAAAATTGGCCGTGGGTGTTCTAGGAGGGAAATACATTTTTTTTTTAACTTTTTATTTGCTATTGAGGTATAGCTGATTAACACTGTTGTGATAGTTTCAGGCAGACAGTGAAGGCACTCAGCTGGACATGTACATGTATCCATGCCCCCAAACTCCCCTCACATCCAGGCTGCCACATGACATGGAGCAGAGTTCCCTGTGCTGGACAGCAGGTCCTTGCTGGTTCTCCATGTTAAAGACAGCAGTGTGTCCATGTCCATCCCAGACTCCCTGACTATCCCTTCCCCCATCCTTCCCCCTGGTGACCATCAGGTTATTACAGAGGATTGAGCAGAGTTCCCTGTGCTGCACAGCAGGTCCTTGCTGGTTCTCCATGTTAAATATAGCAGTGTATCCATTTCCATCCCAGACTCCCTAACTGTCCCTTCCTGCCATCAGGACGGAAGTACTTTTGTCCAGTATGTCCTGTAAGCATTTACCACATCCCTTAGGGATGAAACGTAGAATGTAAGTCAGCCACAGTTCTAATTATTTTCTGAGAATAGACATCTTCTTAACTGTGGCAAAAGTTTTTGGCCAAAAAAAGAAATATTGAAATGTCTGTGGTTTTCTATAGGAACAATTTTGACATGGAATGTAAGGAAACTGTCAGAACAGTATTCTCCCTGAAGAGTGCTGGTAACCTCCAGTGTATTTTTTTTAATTATTGTTTTTTACTTTAAAAACTTATCTCTTTAGTTCTGGCCACGCTAGGTCTTCGTTGCTGCGTGTGGGCTTTGTCTAGTGGAGGCACGCAGAGGCTGCTGATTGTGGTGTGTGAGATTCTCACCGCGATCATGGTGTGTGAGATTGTCCCTGTGGTGTGGCTTCTCTTGCTGAGAACGAGCTCTTCGGCCTCGTTGTCCCCCAGCCTGTGGGGTCTTTTTTCCCCAGCCAGGGGTGGAACCCCTGACCCCTGCGTCGGCAGGGGGGTTTGTCACCCCCGGACCACCAGGAAAGTCCGCCTCCACCCGTATTGTGGAGCAGATGGCTTCCGGCCTGGGTTCTTGGAGGTGAATGACGGTAATGTGTTCTGGCGTCATTTAAGCAGGAGTGAGCTGGTTTGGAAGGCCAGTAAATAAGGTCGGTGGTGTTTAAAGGTGTGAAACCCCCGAGAAGGTCTCCTCTTGCCGTGGCCCTTTGCTTTTCCTGCTCTTTTTCCCTGGGGGTGGGGGTTGGGGGATTTCCCACAGAAAAGCCCAGGACGTGACTTCGGGGCCTGTGGAGGGGTCGGGGACAAGGCCCCGCCCAGGACTGCCGGGTGCACTGCCCCATGACACTGGCCCCTCGGGAGCGCATGTCCACCTCCACCGTGGAGTGCCGCCTGGGGGTTGCCTGTGGGGACAGGTCCCAGGTGGAGACAGGCCTGACCCGGACAGGTCCTTGCTGGGGTTCGGAAGTCACTCACGCCAGGACAGGCTTGGGGTTCACTCACGCTCCTTTCGGGAGCGCCCTGAAGACTACAGCGCAGCCGTCCAGTGGACAACACTTTCCCTGGGGGGCGCCCGGGCCCAGTCCACCCGGGCCCGTTTCTCCTTGGCCAGGCGCCTGGGCCTCATGTCTGTCTCCACCCGTCTGCCTTTGGCTTTTCTGTTTTGTTCTCCATCTGTCTTACGCCTTTAGTCCCCTGCGGCCGTCAGCTGGCGTGACCATCTCCCGCCACCCCACTTTGTGAATACACCTCCCACCACCCTGGCCAGAAGGCTGTCACTTTCTCAGGGTCACTCTGTAACTGCCTTCTTCCTTTACTTGATCGTTATGTGCAGCTGCTGCTGAGTGGGTGCTCGGGGAGACACTAAAGAAACATCTCCACGCAGTCCATACTCAAGGTAGGACATGTGCATCTCAGTTCACTTCAGTCGCTCAGTCCTGTCTGACTCTATGTGACCCCATGGACCGCAGCACGCCAGGCCTCCCTGTCCATGCATGCATCTCCCTGAGCTTGCTCAAACTCATGTCCATCAAGTCGTAGAGTTGACTAAAATGTCTTCATCTTTTTTTCATATATAGAAATAAATNCCAGCCTGTGGGGTCTTTTTTCCCCAGCCAGGGGTGGAACCCCTGACCCCTGCGTCGGCAGGGGGGTTTGTCACCCCCGGACCACCAGGAAAGTCCGCCTCCACCCGTATTGTGGAGCAGATGGCTTCCGGCCTGGGTTCTTGGAGGTGAATGACGGTAATGTGTTCTGGCGTCATTTAAGCAGGAGTGAGCTGGTTTGGAAGGCCAGTAAATAAGGTCGGTGGTGTTTAAAGGTGTGAAACCCCCGAGAAGGTCTCCTCTTGCCGTGGCCCTTTGCTTTTCCTGCTCTTTTTCCCTGGGGGTGGGGGTTGGGGGATTTCCCACAGAAAAGCCCAGGACGTGACTTCGGGGCCTGTGGAGGGGTCGGGGACAAGGCCCCGCCCAGGACTGCCGGGTGCACTGCCCCATGACACTGGCCCCTCGGGAGCACATGTCCACCTCCACCGTGGAGTGCCGCCTGGGGGTTGCCTGTGGGGACAGGTCCCAGGTGGAGACAGGCCTGACCCGGACAGGTCCTTGCTGGGGTTCGGAAGTCACTCACGCCAGGACAGGCTTGGGGTTCACTCACGCTCCTTTCGGGAGCGCCCTGAAGACTACAGCGCAGCCGTCCAGTGGACAACACTTTCCCTGGGGGGCGCCCGGGCCCAGTCCACCCGGGCCCGTTTCTCCTTGGCCAGGCGCCTGGGCCTCATGTCTGTCTCCACCCGTCTGCCTTTGGCTTTTCTGTTTTGTTCTCCATCTGTCTTACGCCTTTAGTCCCCTGCGGCCGTCAGCTGGCGTGACCATCTCCCGCCACCCCACTTTGTGAATACACCTCCCACCACCCTGGCCAGAAGGCTGTCACTTTCTCAGGGTCACTCTGTAACTGCCTTCTTCCTTTACTTGATCGTTATGTGCAGCTGCTGCTGAGTGGGTGCTCGGGGAGACACTAAAGAAACATCTCCACGCAGTCCATACTCAAGGTAGGACATGTGCATCTCAGTTCACTTCAGTCGCTCAGTCCTGTCTGACTCTATGTGACCCCATGGACCGCAGCACGCCAGGCCTCCCTGTCCATGCATGCATCTCCCTGAGCTTGCTCAAACTCATGTCCATCAAGTCGTAGAGTTGACTAAAATGTCTTCATCTTTTTTTCATATATAGAAATAAATTTCAGGTCTTATAAGATCAATTTAGTTCAGTCGCTCAGTCATGTCTGAATCTTTCTTAAACCACTCACTGTATAGTCCTTGGAATTCTCCAGGCTGGAGTACTGGAGTGGGTAGCCGTTCCCTTCTCCAGGGAATCTTCCCAACCCAGGGATCAAACCCGGGTCTCCCGCATTGCAGGAGGACTCTTTACCAGCTGAGCCAGCAGGGAAGCCCCATTACTTACTGTTTAGCAGGGATTCCTGGGTGGTGCTAGTGGTAAAGAACCTTCCTGCCAGATTCGATCCTTGGGTCAGGAAGATCCCCTGGAGGAGAGCATGGCAATCCACTCCAGTATTCTTGCCTGGAGAATCCCTCGGACAGAGGAGCCTGGCGGGCTGCAGTCCACAGGATCAGAAAGAGTCAGACGTGACTGAGTTGGCTGAGCCCACACACACTGTTAGCCATTCAGGGTGCCTACTTCCAGACCATTTCTTAGTATACATACACACACATCCCTTAAAGGAGTTAAAAAACAATTCACCAACATCCAAAGCAAGTAAACAGTTGATGGATAGAATTAAAATCCTGAAATTTTAAAATTACATTGCTTGCCCGTTTTTATAGGAAGAGACAGGTGTTAAGCAAGTGAGAACTTTTTTGGGGGGGGAGGCTTGTATATGAGGTGAGCCTCCACTGAGCAGCGTCAGGGACTAGCTGAGAGTCAGATCCTCAGTGTGTTTTTACGTGTGCCTGCATGTCAGCCTCGGGTCGTTTTAGCACCTGCACTTTCCAGGTGATACCCTACAGTCTTGTGAGGTTTAAGTAAGCTGCCCAGAGACGCTCAGAGCTGGTCTCTTGACTGGCAGGGGCTCCAGCGAGCAGAGCTGCCCTGTTCGCAGGGCAGGATTTGGAGAACAGGCCCCTCAAAGGCAATGACGACTTAATAGGAAGAGTCCCCTTCCAGGCTGCGCCATGCTCTGGAGCCTGAAATTTCCACCCGTCCCACTCTTGAGCGGGGCTTCCCTGGTGGCTCAGACGGTAAATGATCCTGCTTGCAATGCGGGATCCCTGGGTCAGAAAGATCCACCCTTGAGGTGGTGCCACTGGTGAAGAACCCCTCCTGCCACTGCAGGAGATGAAAGAGACTCAGGTTCAATCCCTGGGTGGGGAAGATCCCCTGGAGCAGGGAATGACTGCCCACTTCAGTATTCTTGCCTGGAGAATCCCAGGGACAGAGGAGCCTGGCGGGGTCCAGGGGGTTGCACAGAGTCAGACACCACAGTTGAAAGGAGAGTGGCCCTCAGGGTGAGTCGACAGGAGGTTATCCCTCTATCTGCCCCGGAATGTGAGCTGTGAGCTCGTAGCCTGTGGTCATGCTATCCCAAAGCGACTGATTAGAAATCCGCAATGATGTTAAGATCCAGGCATTGCTCAGGGTGCCCTTTGAAGGGGCAGAGGGGTCAGTGCACCAGGTGGGATGTTTCGGGGGGGGGCTCCAAAGAGCTCCAGTACCATAGTCCTTTCTGTCTCTAAACAGAGAGGAATTCGGAGAGAGCAAAGTGGTAGATAAGACGTGGCTAATTCGAATGAGAGGCTCACAAGCAGGCGGACAAGCCTTGCCACGCCCCGAGAACTTGGCGGGCCACAGGTTTGTAATCAAAAGAAAAGGAGGGGGAGGACAAGACCACCTGTTTCCTCGTTCTTGAGTCGATGTCACGCTTCCATCGTCAGCTCCTCCTCCACGTTGGCAGGGGAGTTTTCTTGCATGGTCAAGCGATTTCACAGAGTTGTTGTCTCATGTGTGCAGAGCGTGACTCAGTGACTGAGCTCACCGGGCGGGGTGTGGGTCTCACGTCACCATCCTTTTATTGTTTGGAGGCAAGTCTCCCGCTTCCGTTGCGTGTTTTTGGTGCTAAGCTCTGGTACTCTGGCCACCTGATGCAAAGAACTGACTCACTGGAAAAGACCCTGAGCTGGGAAATTGGAAGGCGGGAGGAGAAGGGGATGACAGAGGATGAGATGGTTGGATGGCATCACCGACTCGACGGCCGTGAGTTTGAGTAAACTCCGGGAGCTGGTGATGGACAGGGAGGCCTGGCGTGCTGCGGTCCACAAGATCGCAAAGAGTCGGACACGACTGAGCGACTGAACTGAATGAAGCCTGCCTGGTTCTGTGGTTAAGCAGCTCTCCTTTCTTGAGTGATCATGTAACTTACGGGGGTCTCCCATATTTTTTTCTGCTTCCCGTCCGCTAGTGGGGCAGACTGTCTGATCGCCTGCTTTGTCCCTTCACTCTGTCCCCATCATTGGGAGCTCTGCTTTGAGAACCCGCTCCTGTAGGTCACAGCCCCTTCATCCCTCCTGGCCGTCATTCCAGAGGAGAAACCTGGTCTTGGGGTCTGAGGTGGCAGCTGGAGATTCCGGGGGCTTCTCCCGACCGCTGCCGAGAGCTGGTGCTCCCCTGTTGTTCCTGTGTGTGTCTGTGTGTCTCCTCTTTCTTTCCTGAGCTCTGTGCTTGATGGCTAACACTTGGTCAAAGTGTTGCCAGCGCATGTTTGTATTTGCGGTCATGAACCACGCATGACCTCTTCTCATAATCACAGCCCCTGTTTCTAGTCTCCACCACGAGCTCTCCTCCCTTGGGTCTGTTTCATCAGTTTCCTGTGGCTGATGTACCGAATGACCACAGGCCACAGAAGGTCCCGCTGTGACAGCCCTGGAGACCGGAAGGCTGAGGCCAGGGTGTGGGCAGGGCCACAGTCGCTCCAGAGATGCCCGGGAGGGTCCTTCCTGCGTCTTCTAGCTTCCGGGGGCTCCAGGCGTCCTTCCCTGGGCTGGTGGCTGCCTCCCTCCCATCTCCGCCGCCGTCTCCACGTGGCTTCTCCTCTGTGTCCGTGTCTCTCTCCTTCTGTGTCTTATAGGGAGCATATCATGGGATTCAGGGCCACCCTCATCCAAATGACCTCATTTCAGAATCCTTTATGTCACATCTGAAAGATCTTGTTTTCAAGTCAAGTCCTGTTCTGAGGTCAAGGCATCCCAGGGCTGAGGTTCCTCCGGAAGCTCCAGGGGAAGGTCCTCCCTGCCTCTTCCAGCCTCTGGGGGCTCCAGGCGTCCGTCCCTGGGCTGGGGGCCGCCTCCCTCCGTCTCCACGTGGCTTCTCCTCTGTGCCCGTTGCCCCTTTTCTTTTGAGGACCCCAGTTACTAAGGGCCCCGGTTGCTGTTACGAATGTCTGTGGGTCTCTCCGAGTTCCTGTAGTTGAAGTCCTGACCTGCAGTCTTACTGTATTTGGAGGGGATCCGATTACGGGGTGGTGAGATCGTCAAGGTGGCACCCCAGGAATGGGATTAGCGCCCTTCTGCGACAGGCCCCTCAGAGCTCGCTCCGCCCCCCCTCCGCCCCCCACATCAGGACAAGGGGTAGGTGGCCGTGAGCCAGGAAGAGGACCCAGTCAGGAGACCTGGGGATGTGGGGCCTTGGTGTCGATCGCAGCCTGCAGACCCGTGAGAAGCAGATTTCCGTGTTCACACACCAGCTAGGCCGGGGGGGCTGCAGGACAGCACCTGGGGCAGAGGAAGGCCAGCGTCACTGGGTTGAGCGTGCGTGCGTGCGTTGCTCAGGCACAAGCGGCCCTCCTTTTGTGACCCGCATGGACCATAGCCCTCCAGGCTCCTCTGTTCATGGGTTTCTCCAGGCAGGAGTAATGCAGTGGGTTGGCATTTTCTTCTCCAGGGGAATCTTCCTGACCCAGGAATCCAGCCTGAATCTTCTGTGTCTCCTGTGTTTGCAGGCAGATGCTTTACCGCCGAGCCTACCGGGAAGTGCCGCTGGGCTTCGGGCTGGCCCTAAATCCATGCTGATCTCATTCTGAAGGCCCTTCATCACCTCCGCACAGACCCTCATTGTCCCGGGTCAGTTCATGGTCAGAAACCCCAGGGGTGAGGCCCTTCACCTGTGCTCAGAACCTCATGTCCCAGGTCAGTTCATGGTCAGAAACCCCGGGGATGAGGACCTCATCTCTGCACAGACCCACGTCCCAGGTCAGTTCACGGTCAGAAACCCCAGGGGTGAGGATCCTCACCTCTGCACAGACCATCCACATCCCAGGTCAGTTGATGGTCAGAAACACCAGGGGTGAGGACCTACACCACTGCACAGACCCACGTCCCAGGTCAGCTCGTGGTCAGAAACCCCCGGGGTGAGGACCCTCACCTCTGCACAGAACTTCCTCATCCCAGGTCAGCTCACAGCCAGGAGCACCAGGGGTGAGGAGCTGACCTGCCTTTCGGGGCCCACCACTGGACCCATTGAAGGCATCCCGTGTGACCTGTGCCACCTGGTGCCAGCCTGCTCACATGCCAGGCAGTGGCATGGTCACCATCTAGTAGGCGTGGTCTCCCTTCCACACGCGGGCTGCGAGGAGGAGGGACTGAGCCTCATGTCCAGGAGTGCCCGGGTCGGAGGTCTGAGCCGGGGTGACCGCGCGCGGTGAACCCCGGGCCAGGACGGCGTGGTGTCTGCTCTCCCCCGGGTTGCTCCGTCAGCGGAGCCCTCGCCCCGCCGCCCCCCTGTGCCTCCCCGCAGGGCTCTAGACTCCGCAGCTGCTCCGCGGGTCCCGAGAGGCGAGCTGAGCCCGACCCTGAGGGGTGTGGTCTCCCCGCCCCGGCTCCTTTCCACTCCCGGCCACAGTGCGTCTCTGGGTTCAGGGCGAAGTGTTACAAAGGACGCCTGAGCTCGCTGGGAGGCTGCTGGATACAGCCACCCAGCACCTGAGTTCCAGGGCAGCAGCTGAAAGAACCCGTGTCCCCTGTCGACCTTCTCTGCACGCTTCCGTGTGCAGACCCACTTTCCTGGCTTCTCCGTGTGCAGACCCACTTCAGGCAGCCTCCGTCTCTCTCCTCACCAGCCCAAGGCCTCTCGGATGAAGTCAGAGGGAAACACTCACCTCTCAGCATGGCTGATCCTCCACACGTTTCTTCTTTCCTTCCCTGTAGATCGGTCCTGGGGGTGCTCATTGTTTGTAGCAAGAGCGATCTGTCTCTGCCCGGCCCTGAAACCCACTTGAGCACCCCGAGGGTACCAGCTATCTGCTGGCTGGGATTCATTTCTGTACCTAATTAACGGGTTTCTGTGCAGGACAGAAATCCCGTCATGTTTCTAGTCTTTTACTTCGCAGAGAGACTAAGAAAAAGTCAGCGTACGGTGTTTAAAGGACACAAAAGTTTTTGGAGGTATCGGGCAGTAGTATGTTCACATCAGGAGCCTTGAATGATTGATGAGTAACCTGCATTTGACGGATTGGTGGCAACCACGGCTGCCACCATCTCGTGGGGCCTGACCTTGCTGTGAGCGCTCTTACGGGTGGGATGTTTTACAGGCGTTCCCTCACAGCGTCACCACCTGGAACGCTAATCGTTGCTATATCCCAGGACAGAACCGAGCCCCAGAGATGGAGTCCGCTTGCCACGGGCTGTGGTCAGCCTTCCTGTCTCTGGGCTCATGTCTAGATCCATCTCAGACATCTTCACGGAGCTCATCTGATTTAAAAGGAGTCATTCCTGGACTCCCGTGGGGTTCCAGTGGTTAGGAATCCACCTTCCAGGGGCCAGCGGTTTGCTCCCTGGTCTGGGAAGTAAGTTCCCACACGCCATGGGCCAAGTAAACCCGCGCATCGCAGCTAGGGAGGAGGCCTGCACGCTGCAATGGAGAGCCTGCGTGCCGTGAGTAAGACCCGGGACAGCCAAAAATAAATACATAAAGAAAAGCAACAAACTTTAAAAAAAAATTTTTAACAGTCATCCAAAAACTTTTTTATTCATTCCCCTATGGATAAAAATGTTGACTCTCTTTTCCCATATAGGCTTGCTGGTGTGTATTTATTTTGGTACACTATTGTCCCGTTATGTTAGTGCATTACAAAATATTCACAGAACTAGAAATATTTAAAGTATAAGCTAAAATGAGGTCAACTATATTTAAATTTTTATAATCAATAGCATCAGAGGACTCTGCCAGCAAAATTTTCTTTTTCCAGCAGGTTTTAGGGGAAGCATATATTTCAATATGCTCCAGTATTTTTTAGTATGTTGGTAAACTATTGGGTCATACAACTTGAACTTTTTGTTTTAGATGCAAGTCATGTTGATACTCAGCTTTAATCACCGTATCCAGACTGAGGTGATTATTGGATGTATACTTGTCATAGGCATTCTTTCATCCATTTAATTCACCAGTTCCATGAAGGTTTTTTTATGGAAATTTAGCTAATGTAATTCTACATATTGGTCATTAGTTGTTGCAAGCTAATTAAATAGTGTGGCTTTTTAATATTTTCAAGTAACAGGTTCGAACCGCATAGCAACTCTTCCCATAGGATACTTTCATAGTGGTGGTAAGGTGGCCTCAGTGTGAGGTTAAGTGTGTGTGTTCACAAGACATACGGGTCTGTAGTTTTTTGTATGCTTTTCTCCAGCTTCCGTATCAGAAGTGCCGGTCTCAAAAAAAGGGGTCGGGAAATAAGTGTTCCCTGTGATTTTCTGAGGTTTCTTTAGAATTGGCATTGTTTCTTCCTGGGGTGTTTGGTAGGTTCACCAGTGAGGGCGTGCAGTGCCAGGTCTGGGACGGTTCTTAGCTACAGGTTCAGTCTCTTTCCTGTGGATCTAGGGCTAGTTACGTTACTGCTGGGTTCCCGAGTGAGCTGTCAAAGAACTCTTCCAAAGAACTTTCTCGTGGAGAAGACCTAGTCCATGTCCTCTGCGTTGTCAAGTTTATTGGCAGCTCCCCGGGTTTGCTCTGATCGTAGTGGAGCTTCAGTGGCTCAGCTGTGTAACGCTCTTTGAGACTTCATGGACTGTGGCCCACCAGGCGATTTCTTTGTCCATGGGATTTCCCAGGCAAGAAGACCACAGTGGGTTGCTATTCTCCTCCCCCAGGGGATCTTCCCAACCCAGGGATTGAACCAGCATCTCTGCGTCTCCTGCATTGCAAGTGGATTCTTTTATTTTTTAATTTAGTATCTTTACTTGAAGGATAATTGCTTTACAGTATTGTTTTCCTTCCCACCTTATGTCAGCATGAATTGGCTGTACCTGTGTCCCCTGGCTCTTGAACCCCCTGCCGCCGCCCACTTCCCACCCTGTCCTCCCCTCCAGGTCATCACAGAGCCCCAGTGAGTCCCGTGAGTCGTACAGAGTTCCCCCGGCTGTCTTGTTTTACACACGGCACTCTGTGTGTCTCCATACTGCCTCTCCATTCGACCTTCTCCTTCCCGCACTGTGTCCACCAGCTGGTTCTCTGTGTCTGCACTGCTGCCCTGCAGGTAGGCTCATCAGCACTGTCTTTCTAGAGCCCACGTATCTGTGTTAGTATAGGATAGGCACCATCTTTCTAAAGCCCACGTATCTGTGTTAGTATACGGTAGGCTGCGTCTTTCTAGAGCCTACGTATTGGTGTGTGTTAGTATAGGGTACGCAGCGTCTTTCTAGAGCGCACGTATCTGTGTTAGTATAGGGTACGCAGCGTCTTTCTAGAGCCCACGTATCTGTCTTAGTATAGGGTAGGCAGCGTCTTTCTAGAGCCCACGTATCTGTGTGTGTTAGTTTAGGATAGGCAGCGTCTTTCTAGAGCCCACGTATCGGTGTGTGTTAGTATAGTGTAGGCAGCGTCTTTCTAGAGCACATGTATCTGTGTCAGTATAGGGAAGGCAGCGTCTTTATAGAGCCCACCTATCTGTGTTAGTATATGGTAGGCAGCGTCTTTCTAGAGCACACCTATCTGTTAGTATACGGTAGGCAGCATCTTTCTAGAGCCCACCTATCTCTGTATGTTAGTATACGGTAGGCAGTGTCTTTCTAGAGCCCTCGGATCTGTGCTAGTATACGGTAGGCAGCGGCTTTCTTGAGCCCACCTAGCTGTGTTAGTATACAGTAGGCAGTGTCTTTCTAGAGCCCACGTATCTGTGTTAATATACGGTAGGAAGCGTCTTTCTAGAGCCCACGTATCTGTGTGTGTTAGTATAGGGTAGGCAGCATCTTTCTAGAGCCCACGTATCTGTGTTAGTATAGTGTCGGCAGCATCTTTCTAGAGCCCACGTATCTATGTTAGTATAGGGTAGGCGTTTTAGGGCCCATGTATCTGTGTTAGTATACGGTAGGCAGCGTCTTTCTAGAGCCCACGTATCTGTGTGTGTTAGTATACGGTAGGCAGCGTCTTTCTAGAGCCCTCGGATCTGTGCTAGTATACGGTAGGCAGCGTCTTTCTTGAGCCCACCTAGCTGTGTTAGTATACGGTAGGCAGTGTCTTTCTAGAGCCCTTGGATCTGTGTTAGTATACAGTAGGCAGCGTCTTTCTAGAGCCCACGTACATGTGTTAGTATAGGGTAGGCAGCGTCTTTATAGAGCCCACTTATCTGTGTTAGTATACGGTAGGCAGGCTCTTTGTAGAGCCCACATACATGTGTTAGTATAGGGTAGGCAGCGTCTTTATAGAGCCCACCTACAGTTGTTAGTATACGGTACACAGCGTCTTCCTAGAGCTCACCTACCTCTGTTAGTATACGGTAGACAGCATCTTTCTAAAGCCCACGTACCTGTGTTAGTATACGGTAGGCAGTGTCTTTCTAGAGCCCACGTATCTGTGTTAGTATACGGTAGGAAGCGTCTTTCTAGAGCCCACGTATCTGTGTGTGTTAGTATAGGGTAGGCAGCATCTTTCTAGAGCCCAAGTATCTATGTTAGTATAGTGTCGGCAGCGTCTTTCTAGAGCCCACGTATCTATGTTAGTATAGGGTAGGCGTTTTAGGGCCCACGTATCTGTGTTAGTATACGGTAGGCAGCGTCTTTCTAGAGCCCTCGGATCTGTGCTAGTATACGGTAGGCAGCGTCTTTCTTGAGCCCACCTAGCTGTGTTAGTATACGGTAGGCAGTGTCTTTCTAGAGCCCTTGGATCTGTGTTAGTATACAGTAGGCAGCGTCTTTCTAGAGCCCACGTACATGTGTTAGTATAGGGTAGGCAGCGTCTTTATAGAGCCCACTTATCTGTGTTAGTATACGGTAGGCAGGCTCTTTGTAGAGCCCACATACATGTGTTAGTATAGGGTAGGCAGCGTCTTTATAGAGCCCACCTACAGTTGTTAGTATACGGTACACAGCGTCTTCCTAGAGCTCACCTACCTCTGTTAGTATACGGTAGACAGCATCTTTCTAAAGCCCACGTACCTGTGTTAGTATACGGTAGGCAGTGTCTTTCTAGAGCCCACGTATCTGTGTTAGTATACGGTAGGAAGCGTCTTTCTAGAGCCCACGTATCTGTGTGTGTTAGTATAGGGTAGGCAGCATCTTTCTAGAGCCCAAGTATCTATGTTAGTATAGTGTCGGCAGCGTCTTTCTAGAGCCCACGTATCTATGTTAGTATAGGGTAGGCAGCGTGGTTTTAGGGCCCACGTATCTGTGTTAGTATACGGTAGGCAGCATCTTTCTAGAGCCCACGTATCTGTGTTAGTATAGTATCGGCAGCATCTTTCTAGAGCCCACGTATCTGTGTTAGTATACGGTAGGCAGCGTCTTTCTAGAGCCCACAAAACTGTGTTAGTATACGCTAGGCAGCGTCTTTCTAGAGCCCACGAAACTGTTAGTATACGCTAGGCAGCGTCTTTCTAGAGCCCACCTATCTGTGTTAGTATACGATAGGCAGCGTCTTTCTAGAGCCCNATCAGTCCTGGGTATTCATTGGAAGGACTGATGCTAAAGCTGAAACTCCAATACTTTGGCCACCTGATGTGAAGGGTTGACTCATTGGAAAAGACCCTCATACTGGGAGGGATTGGGGACAGGAGGAGAAGGGGACGACAGAGGATGGGATGGCTGGATGGCATCACCGGCTCGATGGACATGATTTTGGGTAAACTCCAGGAGTTGGTGATGGACAGGGAGGCCTGGCATGCTGTGACTTATGGGGTTGCAAAGAGTCGGGCATGACTGAGTGACTGAACTGACTGACTGAAGCTTTGCACCCAAAATTAGTCCGTCATTCACCACATGCTGGTGCTGGCCCCACAATCATCAATGGTGTTGCTTCTCATTTTTTTGCATTCATATTCCATTGATTTTAACACTCTTTCATCACATTATAGAACTATATAACTCATAAGACAAGGATATACTGGGCCAACTGTTACAGTAGCATAGGAAATCTACTATTTATTTTTATTTTCATTTTTAAAAATGTTTTTGTTTTAGGGACTTCCCTGGTGGTCCAGTGGTTAGGAACACTGCCTTCCAGTGTGGGGAACACAGGCTCAATCCCTGGTTGGGGAACTAAAATCCCACATGCCACAAGGCAGCTGAGCCTGCAAGCCGCGACTACCGAGCCCCCCGGGGCCACAGCTAGAGAAAGCCCATGCAGTGTAACCAAGGCCCAGCACAGCCAAAATTAAAATAAATTCATTAAATTTTTAAATTTTATATTGGCGTATAGTTGATTAACAATGCTGTGTTTCAGAAGGGCAGCTAAGTGATTTACTTACACATACACATGCATCCTTTTTCAAATTCTTTTCCCATTTTAGGTTGTTACAGAATATTGAGCAGAGTTCCCTGTGCTGTACAATAGGTCCTTGTTGGCTGTCTATTTTAAATATTATTGTTTCTCATTTTTAGAACCTAAAATAGCACCAAGTCAGAAAGGCCTCCCTCATCACCTGGCCTACAGTCACACCCTCCTCTTGCTTTTTATCAATTCATACTCTGAAATTGCCATATTCATATTTTTATTGCTTCCTGTCTATCCCTTCCTCCCAACCAGTAAAAGCTTCTTAAAAGCAGAAACTGTGTTCATCTTGTCCACTGTTGAACTCTCAGACTTCAGCAGAGTATCCTTTACATAATAGATGCTCAGTAAATAGTTGCTTTGAGCCACCACCTGGGGGCTGAAGCCTTTTTGTCCAGATGGGCACACAGAGTAGGCACCCGGGTGAGGGTCCTATCCTGTGACTGCCAAGGTGCCCTCTGTGGCTTGGGGGGTCCAGTGGCTCAAAGGACCCACAGAGACAAGTCCAGAGGCTTCCACTGGATGCTAAGGAAGCCTCTGCATGAGTGTGCACATTCTCATGCGTTTCAGTCAAGTCCGACTGTTCACAACCCTGTGGACTGTAGCCCACCAGGCTCCCTGTCCATGGGATTCTCCAGGCAAGAATACAGGAGTGGGTGGCCATTTCCTTCTCCAGGGGATCTTCCCAACCTGGGGATCAAACCTACATCTGTCTTATGTCTCTGCATTGGCAGGCAGGTTCTCTACCATTGCGCCACCTGGGAAGCCCAGGGAAGCCTCTAGCTATCTCCAGTTGTACCAGTTTAACACGAAATGTTTACAAAGCCCAGACAAGTTGCACTCTTGTCGACTGCAGAAAGCACCTTGCATATTCAAACTTCATGTCATTCAAATGAGCTGCGTGTAAACTCTCCAGCCTTGCAGAAAACACCCCTTTCCTACCTCATTTGAGCTTATTAAGAGGTACTTCGGCCCGTGGTGTGTCCTGGGAAAATGATTCATCCTTTTCCAGTGGTGATTTGTGTTTCCAGACACCTATTGTTAAAATATGAACACCTCTAAAGGAAGTCATGAGCAAGTCATCAGAGGGGAACGTCTGCGTTCTCATGCCTTTGATTCTGAGTCTTTCGCTGCCTTCCGCTCTTGCTCAGTTGATACTGCCATTCTTCTGGGGGCCCTCAGCCCCTTCCTTCTCCTTCTGGCCTCTGCACGTTTCCTAATGCCGAAATCTCTCCTTCTGTCCCCTAGATCTGCCCATGCACAACCTCTGAGGACTTCCCCTCTCACTCAGGGTACCAGTGGGGTCCTTGCAAGGGCCACGCCTCTGCTCCCTCCCTCCCTGACTCAAAGTTTGAAGTTTCCTTGTCAGAGCACGACTTGGCTGTGCTCTGTAAACAGATCCTATTAAACGGGTGCAAAGGAGAGAGCTAGGGGTTTCCTTGGGCTTCCCAGGTGGTAAAGAACCCGCCTGCCGGTGCAGGAGACATCAGCGACGGCAGGTCAAGCCCTGGGTCAGGATCCCTCCCTGTGCCTTGCTTGCTGTGCCCGGCAAGCCTCCCAGCCGGCCTCTCTTGGGTGCCTTTTCTGCCTCCATGGTTTTCACCCCCTCACCCCCTCAGGGCTTTTCCTGTGAGGTCTTCCTGTCTACTTCATTTAAACTTACACGTCGCCTTGTCATTTCATATCCTGCCACCGTTTATCTTTCTCTATGCCGTTACTACAGTCTGGCATAATCTATTTTTTCCATATTTATTTGTTTATTATCTCTCTCCCCTTGTGAGAATGCTAGGCTCTTTTACTCTCTTCTTCTTAGGGGCAGCCTCACTTAAGCCTGGTTCTTTCCAGCCTGAAGAGGAAGTTTGAGTGATGTGTCAGTTCCCTAGGGATGGCTGACATGACGAAGAACCACCGACTGAAGGGCTTAAAGCCGTGGAAACGTACTGCCTCTCAGTCCTGGAGGGTAGAAACCCCAGTCAGGGTGTTGGCAGGGCCGCACCGCACCTCGTCTGAAGCCTGCAGGGGAGGACCGTCCCACCTCCTCCACCCTCAGGTGGTTTGCAGGAAATACCTGGGCTCCTGGGCTTGCAGGTGCGCCGCTCCAGGCTCTGCCCTTGTTGTCACATGGCCTTCTCCCTGTGTGTGTCTACGTCCCTCTGCAAACTCTCCTCTTTTCATAAGGTCACCAGTCACATTGGCTCACAGGCCCACCTACCCTGGTGTGACCCATCTTAGCTAATTACACATGCAATGAACCTGCTGTATTTCCAAATAAAGTCACATTTTGCAGTCCCGGGATAATTAGGACTTCAGTGTATATTTTTTTTTCTAAAGGAACACAACTCGACCCACGAANATTGGCGTATAGTTGATTAACAATGCTGTGTTTCAGAAGGGCAGCTAAGTGATTTACTTACACATACACATGCATCCTTTTTCAAATTCTTTTCCCATTTTAGGTTGTTACAGAATATTGAGCAGAGTTCCCTGTGCTGTACAATAGGTCCTTGTTGGCTGTCTATTTTAAATATTATTGTTTCTCATTTTTAGAACCTAAAATAGCACCAAGTCAGAAAGGCCTCCCTCATCACCTGGCCTACAGTCACACCCTCCTCTTGCTTTTTATCAATTCATACTCTGAAATTGCCATATTCATATTTTTATTGCTTCCTGTCTATCCCTTCCTCCCAACCAGTAAAAGCTTCTTAAAAGCAGAAACTGTGTTCATCTTGTCCACTGTTGAACTCTCAGACTTCAGCAGAGTATCCTTTACATAATAGATGCTCAGTAAATAGTTGCTTTGAGCCACCACCTGGGGGCTGAAGCCTTTTTGTCCAGATGGGCACACAGAGTAGGCACCCGGGTGAGGGTCCTATCCTGTGACTGCCAAGGTGCCCTCTGTGGCTTGGGGGGTCCAGTGGCTCAAAGGACCCACAGAGACAAGTCCAGAGGCTTCCACTGGATGCTAAGGAAGCCTCTGCATGAGTGTGCACATTCTCATGCGTTTCAGTCAAGTCCGACTGTTCACAACCCTGTGGACTGTAGCCCACCAGGCTCCCTGTCCATGGGATTCTCCAGGCAAGAATACAGGAGTGGGTGGCCATTTCCTTCTCCAGGGGATCTTCCCAACCTGGGGATCAAACCTACATCTGTCTTATGTCTCTGCATTGGCAGGCAGGTTCTCTACCATTGCGCCACCTGGGAAGCCCAGGGAAGCCTCTAGCTATCTCCAGTTGTACCAGTTTAACACGAAATGTTTACAAAGCCCAGACAAGTTGCACTCTTGTCGACTGCAGAAAGCACCTTGCATATTCAAACTTCATGTCATTCAAATGAGCTGCGTGTAAACTCTCCAGCCTTGCAGAAAACACCCCTTTCCTACCTCATCTGAGCTTATTAAGAGGTACTTCGGCCCGTGGTGTGTCCTGGGAAAATGATTCATCCTTTTCCAGTGGTGATTTGTGTTTCCAGACACCTATTGTTAAAATATGAACACCTCTAAAGGAAGTCATGAGCAAGTCATCAGAGGGGAACGTCTGCGTTCTCATGCCTTTGATTCTGAGTCTTTTGCTGCCTTCCGCTCTTGCTCAGTTGATACTGCCATTCTTCTGGGGGCCCTCAGCCCCTTCCTTCTCCTTCTGGCCTCTGCACGTTTCCTAATGCCGAAATCTCTCCTTCTGTCCCCTAGATCTGCCCATGCACAACCTCTGAGGACTTCCCCTCTCACTCAGGGTACCAGTGGGGTCCTTGCAAGGGCCACGCCTCTGCTCCCTCCCTCCCTGACTCAAAGTTTGAAGTTTCCTTGTCAGAGCACGACTTGGCTGTGCTCTGTAAACAGATCCTATTAAACGGGTGCAAAGGAGAGAGCTAGGGGTTTCCTTGGGCTTCCCAGGTGGTAAAGAACCCGCCTGCCGGTGCAGGAGACATCAGCGACGGCAGGTCAAGCCCTGGGTCAGGATCCCTCCCTGTGCCTTGCTTGCTGTGCCCGGCAAGCCTCCCAGCCGGCCTCTCTTGGGTGCCTTTTCTGCCTCCATGGTTTTCACCCCCTCACCCCCTCAGGGCTTTTCCTGTGAGGTCTTCCTGTCTACTTCATTTAAACTTACACGTCGCCTTGTCATTTCATATCCTGCCACCGTTTATCTTTCTCTATGCCGTTACTACAGTCTGGCATAATCTATTTTTTCCATATTTATTTGTTTATTATCTCTCTCCCCTTGTGAGAATGCTAGGCTCTTTTACTCTCTTCTTCTTAGGGGCAGCCTCACTTAAGCCTGGTTCTTTCCAGCCTGAAGAGGAAGTTTGAGTGATGTGTCAGTTCCCTAGGGATGGCTGACATGACGAAGAACCACCGACTGAAGGGCTTAAAGCCGTGGAAACGTACTGCCTCTCAGTCCTGGAGGGTAGAAACCCCAGTCAGGGTGTTGGCAGGGCCGCACCGCACCTCGTCTGAAGCCTGCAGGGGAGGACCGTCCCACCTCCTCCACCCTCAGGTGGTTTGCAGGAAATACCTGGGCTCCTGGGCTTGCAGGTGCGCCGCTCCAGGCTCTGCCCTTGTTGTCACATGGCCTTCTCCCTGTGTGTGTCTACGTCCCTCTGCAAACTCTCCTCTTTTCATAAGGTCACCAGTCACATTGGCTCACAGGCCCACCTACCCTGGTGTGACCCATCTTAGCTAATTACACATGCAATGAACCTGCTGTATTTCCAAATAAAGTCACATTTTGCAGTCCCGGGATAATTAGGACTTCAGTGTATATTTTTTTTTCTAAAGGAACACAACTCGACCCACGAAAGGTGACATCTCAGCACATCCTTTCCCAGTAGCTGTTCTATCCCGTGAAGACAAAGATATGGGGCTGGAGACAGTCTTCCTTCCTTTCTTGACCATTTACTCCACAAGCAGTTACAGAGCCAGGCATTTGCTATCACTGAGACCAAAAGGTGACATGTGAGTCTTCCTCCGAAGACCACCCAGGCCGGGTGACAGCCCGCATAGAGCGGTGAGGACACTGCCGGCTGGTGCTGTGCAGGCCCACATGGGAGGGCCCTCCCCCACAGGGCCATCTGTTGCGTCCCCCTCTGGCCCCTCCCACAACACTTGCACCCCCAGCCTGCACAGCTTTGGCGTGTGGGGAGGTGGACAATTTAGGGTTTGTTTTTATGCTCTAGATGAAAGTTTACGTTCTACTTTCTCCTTCAACGTGTGTTACTCCATAAATTAGGCTGTAAAATTTTCTCACACACAGAATTATCTTTTGACTCAAGCTTTTTGCCATTCCTGCTCAAACTTGTCTTAAATCTTACTCCACAAGCACCCGATGAAGTCTCTGCCCAGCTCTTGCCCCCCACTCCTCACATGTACCACCCGCAGGTAAGCTTAGCCCTGGGGCTGCCACCAGTTTGAAGCCCAAAGTCAGTAAACTGTCTACCTCAGTCACAAATGCTCACCCTCACTCAAACTGCACCCCAGTTCCAACAAGGGGAGTGCCTCCTTACAACCAAGCCTGGCCGCGGCCTGGTTGTAGGAACCAAATCCTTGTTTTGTCCTGGCGCCCTCGGCTTTACCTGATTCCCTATCAAGTCGTATCCTGGTGTTCCAAGGACAAGACTCGGCATCTCCCCCCACAGTCTCGCCTTGATCTATGACCTCATCCTTAAGCTCAGGTCTCAGGACTTTGTCCCAATATTTGCAGTGGTTTCCCATGGATGCCTGGACCTGGCGAGATCTTGCTTCCAGATTCCCAATGCTGGGAGCTACTCGCCTGTCAGGATCCCTGTGACCCTTTTCTGATAACTTCACAGACTCCCCGCTCCTCACTGGGGGATCTGCTTGGCTTTTGGGTCAGTGGTTCTCAATCAGTGTCCCATGGCACACCGAGGCGGCACTGTGGACTCTCAAATCCTGATTACAATGTATAAAATTGATTAGTGTTTGAAAAAACACTTTCCTGAACAGGACGCCATCTGCTGTGGATGAAAGGTAAGGAATGAGCGAACATGTCTGCCCATGCACTGCAAGCGGAGCGTGCAGACTGTGCAGTCAAGCACTCTACCCCACACGGGAGAGGGTGTGTAGTGTGGGCTGGCCTGGGTGCTTTTCCAGATCCCATGACACATTGTGGGGCTGCGACAATGACCGTGTTTTAACCACCTTCCACTTGTCTACTTTTGTCTTTTGATCATTTCAGATGTGTCAACAAATATTCTGGTATTTAAAGTAAGGCTTGACACACAAAAAAACTGAAGAAACATGACAAGATCGAGTTCATTCTCCTTTTTCGTAATACCCTCCAGTCATCAGTCAGCCCCTCCCCTCCTAAAGTTAATCAGTGCTGTGGATGGGAATATTGCTGGCTGCTTGGCAATAATGATCAGAAAGCATCAAGCATGCACATCCCCTTTAACCCAGAGGTTCCACTTTAGGGATTTACTTTGCTAATATGCTCATAAGTTCATTCATGGTGGCATGATTTGAAATCACACAAGACTGGAAGCCACCTGAATGTCCTCTATGAGAGACTCCTGGTGGCATGAAGCCCTAAGGCTTGTCCATGGAGACACTGGTTTAGCCATTTCAGAGATTAGTTTTCCAGAACATTTTCTGATGAGGAGAGGACATTGTGTATATAGGTCGAAGATCACATGAGTTCAGGGTCAGAAAAGAGAGCCAAAACTAGCTGTGAATGAGGGGAAGGTGGGTAACTACGTGTCCTCATGGGGAAAAAGTCATAAGAGATATATCCAAGGGGCGGAGGTTATGGAGAAGGGACCCAGCCTGTTAGAGATGGGCTGGGAGGAAAGGTGATGTCATTAGAGGAAGGGTCTGAAAGTAGAAACGGCAACTGTCAGAGAGAAAACTTGATTTTTGTATTTTTCACTATTGTAACTTGAGTGGCACCTCTTACAAGAATGTAATTTCTCAAAACCTCCCCTCTTCCTGACAGTGCTGCTGCTGCTAAGTTGCGTTAGTCGTGTCCAACTCTGTGCGACCCCATACATGGCAGCCTACCAGGCTCCCCTGTCCTTGGGATTCTCCAGGCAAGAACACTGGAGTGGGTTGCCATTTCCTTCTCCAGTTCATGAAAGTGAAAAGTGAAAGTGAAGTCTCTGTCGTGTCTGACTCTTTGTGACCCCATGGACTGTAGCCTATCAGGCTCCTCTGTCCATGGGATTTTCCAGACAAGAGTACTGGAGTGGGGTGCCATTGCCTTCTCTGCCTAACAGTACAGACCCCTGAAGTTAGTACCCATTTTACANTCGTGTCTGACTCTTTGTGACCCCATGGACTGTAGCCTATCAGGCTCCTCTGTCCATGGGATTTTCCAGACAAGAGTACTGGAGTGGGGTGCCATTGCCTTCTCTGCCTAACAGTACAGACCCCTGAAGTTAGTACCCATTTTACATAAAGCACATTCACTCCATAGCCTATTTGCTGCACAGACGTTTCTTTGGCTTTTGGCCCCAGACTTGGGATGTGATTTGCAGGATTTACAAAGAAGTGGTTTGTTATTTTGTATGATTGCTCTAAATCCTTACCCAGTTCTCCTCCCCACCCACTAGTTTTCCACAAACCCCTCTGAGATTCATCCAGTTTCTCTGCCCAAGTCAGATGCCCAACCCTGGCTGCTTCCCAGGGCTGGAGCAAGACTACAGTCAGCCCTAACTGCAGGGCTAGAGTGGCCCCAGCTGGGTCCTGGGATAGAGGTCCTGGAAGTCCAGGACCTCCCAGGGGTGGAGCAATGTGCCTGGGTTTGCAATGCAGGAAGAAGCATGTGGCCACGTGCATACACAGAGCAGGGCTTTGGGATTTCACCACGATTAGCAACACGCTAGGTACACATATACACACACTGGGCCATTCATGAATAGCATACTCTGTCAGGAAACAGTGGTACTTCCCCTGTCTCACTCACACAGTAGCTATATAAACACAGAGAGCTGAAAGACTGAATCCATCACTCCAGGACTTCTTCCGTGTGAATCAGGACCATGAAGCATTTATTCAAAGCTCCTCATGTTCATTCTGAGTACCTCTTCCACTTTCACATGAGAATTCCCAACAAAATGGGGTTTTTAGTGTTTGCTTTTATCTTTTGATTGAACTAAGCCAAAATTTTGCAACCTAAAAAAGAAAAGTTCCAGAAAGCACTGCTCCAATGTGGTCCATTAGGAAGAGCCCTGCATATATACCCAGAGAAAAACGTGACCTGAAAGGATACACACTTCCCAGTGTTTATCACAGCACTGTTCACAATAGCTAAGACACGGAAGCAATCTAAATGTCCATCAACAGAGGGATGCACAAAAAAGATGTGCTATATGTGCACAAGGGAGAATTTCTCAGCCATTACAAGGAAGGAAGTAATGTCGTTTGCAGCAACATGGATGGACCTAGAGACTGTCTTACTGAGTGAAGTAAGTCAGCCAGAGAAGGAGAAATACAGTGTGCTATCCCTGATATGTGCAGTATACAAAGAAATGATCAAATGAACTTACTTACAAACAGAAACAGACTCACAGACTTAGAAAACGAACTTATGGCTTCTGAGGGGAAGGGATAGTTAGGGATGGTCATGTACACACTGCTCTATTTAAAATGGATAATAACAAGGAACTCTGCTCAATGTTATGTGGCAACCTGAATCGGCGAGGGTTTTGGCGGAGAATGGACACATGTACATGTACGGCTGAGTCCCTTTGCTGTTTACCTGAAACTATCACAACACTGTTAATCAGCTGTATTCCAATACAAAATAAAAAGTTCAAAAAATAAATAAGAAAAAGAAAGAAAGAGCCCTGGATTGGGGACCAGAAAATTCTAGTTCTAATTCTCACCCTCCCAGCTGCCCTACCTAAAGAGCCTAAGGGACTAATTCACCCTGGCCCTGAGTTTCATCATTTGTAAATGTTGTTTAATAATCCTTGCCCACAAGATAATGGATAAATGAATTATGGTACATTCAGACAATGAAACAGTGCCCAAACAAGAACGAAGAACAAACTGTGGGTATGTGTGCAGAACACGGAAGAATCATATACCTATTATGCAGAGTGAAAGAAATACAGAAGATATAGGGGACTACATCCTATATGATTCCATTTCTGTGAGGTTCAAGAGCAGGCAAAACTAACGGATGGGGATAGAAGTCAGAATAGTGGTTTTCTGAGGATGCTTTGAATGAAGGGGCGCGAGAACCTTCAGGATTCTGGAAACATTACATATCCTGATCTGCTGCTTATACAGGAGCCAGCGTGTAAATGCTCCCCCCACCATGCACTCCATACATTTTATTGCATGAATGTTAAACCTCAATTACAAAAAAGAAAAAAAAA
>SJYV01041913.1:0-12272 GCA_006410875.1 Neotragus pygmaeus
TCCTAGTGCAGTAGCCCTGAGCACCCTGTCTCTTGCATCAAACCTGGACCGGCGACCTGTTTCATGTATGATAATATACATGTTTCAGTGCTATTCTCTCAAATCATCCCACCCTTACCTTCTCCCACAGAGTCCAAAAGTCTGTTTTTCACATCTTGTGTCTCTTCTGCTGTCTTGCATATAGGGTCATTGTTACCATCTTTATAAATTCCATATATATGTGTTGATATACTGTATTGGTGTTTTTTCCTGACTGACTTCTCTCTGTTTAATAGGCTCCAGTTTCAATGATGGTGAATTTTTAACTACCACTGTTGACTACTGTATATCTTCAAACTATGTGTCTCTCACATAAAATATTTATAAATACACTTTTCATTAGGCTAAGAGTCATCAGTATATACTTAATTAGGCAAGTATTTGCTCCTTGTTAGTGTTAGTTGCTCAGTCATGTCTGACTCTTTGCGACCCCATGGACCATAGCCCATCAGACCCCTCCGTCCATGGAATTCTCCAGGCAAGAATACAGAAGAGGGTGGCCATTTCCTTCTCCAGGGGTTCTTCCCAAACCAGGGTTAAGATTTCTGAATGTGGCTCTCAGTTACCTCCATGATCTGGCTTTTACCTGTCTTTCTAGTCTTGTCTCACCATTTTGTTCTGTGAAACTGGTTCATTTAATTTTTTTTCCCAACTGTAGTAGTTTTACTCCTTCTTGCTGCTACTATTGCTGCTAAGTCGCTTCAGTCGTGTCCAACTCTGTGTGACCCCACAGATGGCAGCCCNCCTAAACTGCCCCCATTTCTGGGCCAGGGCCCACACAGGTGACTGTCATTTGTTTATGCCTTGCTGCTGCTGCTGCTGCTAAGTCGCTTCAGTCGTGTCCAACTCTGTGCGACCCCACAGATGGCAGCCCATTGGGCTCCGTCATCCCTGGGATTCTCCAGGCAAGAACACTAGAGTGGGTTGCCATTTCCTTCTCCAATGCATGAAAGTGAAAAGTGAAAGTGAAGTCACTCAGTCATATCTGACTCAGTGACCCCATGGACTGCAGCCTACCAGGCTCCTCCGTCCATGGGAGTTTCCAGGCAAGAGTACTGGAGTGGGATGCCATTGCCCTCTCCGTGTTTATGCCTTATTTCTGGATAAAAAGTCTGAATCTCTGCTCCCTGCAGGAGTGTTTCTCACCTGGGCTTGGAAGTAGGCAAGCTTGGCGTGAAACCTGGCCCCACCACCTGGATCCTGTGTGTTGGGGGAGGTTCCTGAAGCTTTCTGAAGCTGTGATTATTCCTTAGGTAGGAGAGGAGTTCTTCCAGTACCTGCCATGCTGTGTTGCCATGGAGATGAGGTGAAATGTTTATCCTGGACACAGACTGACACCTAACTGGAGCTTGGGCTGTGGGCCTTTTCTTTTTTTCTCAGGTCCCTTGTCTAGTGATGAGACTTGAGAGACTTCCTCAGCTCAATCTGCAAAGCGGACCTGGGGGTCGGGTGGCGTCCTCCACATGTACACACTGGTGTCTGCTTTCCTGGACCATGGGGCCCTTACCCTGGCTCCATACTTTTCCCGTGTAGCTCCAGCCATGGAACTCCCCCCTTGTCTCATCATTGCTAATGACATTGGCTCAGGAACATCTGGGCCCCAGGAGAAAGCTCCACATGGCCTCTCCACCCTGCTGGTCTTCTTCCCCAGATGTGCACACCCTCTGAGGCCCTGAGGTCCCCCTACTGGCCAGCATGCACATTCTTTCCCCTTTTCTCCAGTCTCGGGCTGAGCCCTTTTCCTGCCCCTGCCCTCTCCCCTGTGCCTGTCTGGACCCACTCTTCCTCCCTTGCATTTAGGCTCCTGCCTTCACTAGCTCCTCCAGCTCACTGACACCCTCCTTCCTCAATGCCTTTATTTTTATTTTTTTTCCAGTCCACAGCACCTTTCATTTTATTGTTTTATTGCAGCAAATGCCCAAAATGTCAACCATCTCTATGCATGATAGGATGATAAAGCACAGTACTTTTTTTATTATGTACAAAGCAATAAAAAAAACCCCAATCAATCCTGATTATGTAAGCGTTGAGAGGCTCTTCTCTGGTGCAAAAGTTCCATCATAAGGCTATCTCATACCATAAAAAATTGTAACATGAATGTCATTTACAGGATAACGTCTACATCCTGATAGAACAGCCTTAATAGAATTTCTTAAGTGACAGTTGAATACAGAACAATCTCTCTCATCCCCAAAAGTCATCGCAATAATCCAATCAAATGATTCTCAATGCCTTTATTTTTAAAAATTGAAGTATAGTTGATTTATAGTATTGTGTCAGTCTCGGGTGTACAGCAAAGTGATTTAGCTATACCTACATATATATTCTTTTTCAGGTTCATTTCCATTATAGTTTATTACAAGATATTGAGTATAGTTCCTTGTGCAATATAGTAGGACCTCGTTGTTTATTTTATGTATGGTATAAGTGTAGAGCTATATAGTATAAATATAGTGCTATATAATACTATACATATAGTATTATCAATATATAGTGTATCTGCTAATCCCAAACTCCTAATTTATGCCTCCCTTCTTTCCCCTTCTATGTGCCTCCATTTTTATTGATAGTCTTTTTTGCCTTGCCTAAAACTCATAACCAAATACGATGGTATATTTATTGTTTCACACATGCTAACTCTCTCACATGCTCGTTGTCTGTTCCTTGAGAACAAGGGGTCGCCTCTGATCTCTGTCATCCCAGGGGCTGAGGACCTGGTGCTGTGCAAGTGGACTGTATATTCGATGAGCCTCACTTGCCAGGCCCAGGTCTTACTCCCCTGCTGTTTGACGTTCTCTCTTGACACAAAATACCCTCTCTGTCCTTTGCTGCCTGGCAGCTTCTGTGCATTGCCTGTCCTTCACTTGCACCTCCAGTGACACCTCTATTCTGTTGCTTTCCCAGCCCCGTCCTCCAGCTCCTGTAAGCAGAGTTATTATTTTGGTACTTGATCGTTCTCCTCTGTTCATCTGGGATCTGTAAGAGCAGAGGCCGAATCTCCATCATCTCTGTAGCCCAGAATTGTCCTTCTGCAGTGCCTGACATGGGAGCCCACAATAGATGCTGAGTGGATGCTGATGCAAAGTCCAAGGCAAATCTACAGAAACGTGATTTGGGTCTGAGTTGAGACCTCCTTGAAGGACTCTGTATAAGGTAGTTTCAAACTATAGCTGCAGGGATGTCACTATTCTAGAGAGCTTTACCTCCTGCCTCTTGAATGTGAAATGCTGCCTTGCATCTATGCTAGGGGAGAGTGGAATTCTGATCCTCTAGCACAGGGCAGCAACTGAAATCGTTTCCTATATATGCTGTCCTCATAAATTCCTCCCTTGCTTCTTTCCCTCCCCCTCCACCCACCACAAGTCCCAGAGCCTTCCTCTTCTCCCCTGCCTGAAGGACATTTACGAGGACCATCACGGGGGGAGCATCTGAGCCCTGTTCCTGCCTCTCCCTTCCCTCACTTGAAGGTCTCTGGTCCCCCTCCCTCACCCTCGCCTCCTGGGCCAAGCTCTGATATCTCTTGCCCAGTTTATGGGCCATTGGGATTTTTCCAACAACCTGAAATGAATCTGGGAGGCCCCACAGGTAGTACAGCCTGTCTCGGAGCCATAAACCATGGCTGATCTTTCATCTGCCATTGCTTATGTCACGAATGAGTGGGAGGACCAGGCAAAGGGAAGCTATAGCCCCTGAGCCATTCCAGATTTTCTTTTTTACAAGAAAGCGGGAAGAAAGACCCTGAGAAACATGCTCCAAGCAAATTTTGTGCCAAGCAAATTCATTTCAGCCTGGTAGGCTGTGAGTGGAGACTTTATCTCTGGACTTTCCCTCTAGGAGTCAGATTTATGCTGTGTTTGTGTCTAAATGGCCTCCAGGGATGCTGACATTTGTTGTTGGAGACAGCAAGTGGTGTTCCTTTCATCTCCGCTGAGGGGTGTCAGCTTAAATTATGAGGGATCGCTCTGGCCTGCATCTGGGTGTGGGAGCCTCTGGCGAGGCAGAGGGGCCAGCCCTCCCTCTGCTCCCGCGACGTCTCTGCTGTTAGAAGGTTTTTCTTCATCTTCTGCTCTATGGCACTCCTGCTGGCCCAGTGAGAAATCTCCTGGCTCATTTAGAACTTTTCTTTCTCTTGGACAAATCATTAAGTGTATGTTTGAGGCACTGCAGACTTGCATGGAGAAGTCGGCATCAGAGGCAGGCAGCCCTCCCCTGCTGGAGGAGGCGGCAGGAGCCTGTGTTAACATCCCAGGAGTGGCCTGGAAATTCCCCAAAAGAGTCAGAGGGCACTGCTGCGCTCATGTTCACCACCTGGCAGGCTGAAGCTAGCGATGGTCTGCATTCCCCTTGGCAGCTGGGTCGCGACATCTGTCTGCATTTTTGGAGATGCCCAGAGGCGCTCCATTCCTCCGTCTTCAGACTCTTTCTTGCTCAGATCTGCCAAGACACCTGAAATTTCACAGTGGTGAATGTTTGGTTGGAGGCATTTCCTGTTCCATGTCTGTACATTGCTGACTGTGCCAGAGGACACATCAAACTATTACAGTCACCAACTCCTCAGTGTTGGACAGTGCTTCCTGCTCCAGAGTCAGAGCCTGAGAGCCTGGAGCATAGGATATGTACGTTTTGATGGAGAACAGGTCAGGAGCGGTCCAGGGCAGGGGTCAGCACACTATGGCATGCAGGCCAAGTCTGGCCGGGTGCCTGTTTGGGAAATAGCTTTATTGGCACCCAGCCATGCCTCTTCATCCTGTCTGTGCTGCATTCATGCTACATGGCAGAGTTGAGTGGTTGCAATAGAGACCATAAGACCTGCACAAAGTGAAATATTTTACTCCCTGGCCTTTGACCAAAAAAGTCTGCAGATGCCTGCTCTAGAGCATCTAGTGTTTCTTGGAAGGCAAAATGGGGCCCCTTAGGAGACAGAGGAGAAAGACTGAACAGCAACAAGGTGGAATCAAAGGGAGAAAATGCACCACAGAAATGATGGAGGCACTCCAGGCTCAGATCTTAATCTCATCCTCCCTCTCCTCCCATGTCTGCCTGTCCTCCTTCTCCTCCTCTTCTGAAAACAAATGTGTTCATCTCTCCTCTCAGGGATGTAGAGAGAATGCGTGAGCAGCTGCTTGTGATGCCACCCTAGCAGATGGTTCTTTTTGCCCTCCTCCTACCTGTTCCATGATGGGATCTTGGGAAATGTGCACGTACCTTAGCAGGGGTGAGTCCAGAGTACACAGACAGCAGGGGCCCCAGCCAACCACTAATGGGGCTCTGAACAAACTTCACTCATCAAATCTTCCTCCTGGAGCCAACCCTGATCTCCTCTCCCTCTCTTTTCCTCCTCACAAGCACTTGCACACTCACTTTCTGTAAAGCCAACTCACAGTGCAAGCTAGGGTCATGTCTGCATAGAGAGAGGAATGAATGCTCACACTCAAAACTATAACTCAGACTCCCATCAATGTGCAACTGTTAGGAGAAAATGCGGATCTCAGATTAAGAACACGTCCTTTGAAATGATGATGATGATTTACTACATACCTATCATACCTAGACAGTGCTAAACCCTTTACATATATCATCTCATTTAATTCCAACAACACTGTCACCTTCTCCAATAAGAAAATTGAGTCTTGGGAATTTCTTGACAATCACACATCACCGACAAGGCCAGAATTGAAACCCGAGTTCCTATGGCTCCGGAGCCCATGCTTGTGGACACGGTACCATCATGCTCTTCTGAATGGTGTTAGCATCTATGAGCCATTATCATGGAACCTAGCATTATTTTAGATTTTGCATTTTCAATAGTTGCATCATCCTAGTCATCAATATACATTTGTATCAAGCTATGTGCCTGTAACAGAACCAGACTGACTCTGTGAGACATTTGCAAATACCATTTTATGGACAAAACAGGTGTAAGACATGTAGGTTCTGAAGGTGATACCTTTGCATTTTAAAATCAATTCTGTGCTTTGGATTGCTCACTCATTTGTTCCAGACTCAGTAACCTTGTAGTCATCTGCCTTACAGGAGAGCTGCACAATGCTTGGCATGGGGTGTCAGCCACATTGCCTCAGAAATAGTACCCAAAGCATCAACAGTATCAGAGGAGCATCTTTTGATCCCAAAGGATCCACTCAGAATTTTTGGCTTCACAAAAGACTGAGTTTGGGGAGTCTCCGAGCAGCAGGATGTAGGGCCCAGCAAGGATGAATCTGCACCATCAATGGCCTCCTTTTTCTTCCCTTTTCTCTCCTTGTGTGATCTTAGTTCCCCCAAGGCTTTTAGTTCTTACATGCTTTTTCCTTCTTGCCATTCTGAAAACCTCCTTCTAGAAAGATCCTAAAACCCCTTACATCTGACGTAGATCAGCTTACTGAATTCTCCCCTGGGAAAAGAAGCCTAAGAGTTGAAGAGGCCNAGTACTGGAGTGGGATGCCATTGCCCTCTCCGTGTTTATGCCTTATTTCTGGATAAAAAGTCTGAATCTCTGCTCCCTGCAGGAGTGTTTCTCACCTGGGCTTGGAAGTAGGCAAGCTTGGCGTGAAACCTGGCCCCACCACCTGGATCCTGTGTGTTGGGGGAGGTTCCTGAAGCTTTCTGAAGCTGTGATTATTCCTTAGGTAGGAGAGGAGTTCTTCCAGTACCTGCCATGCTGTGTTGCCATGGAGATGAGGTGAAATGTTTATCCTGGACACAGACTGACACCTAACTGGAGCTTGGGCTGTGGGCCTTTTCTTTTTTTCTCAGGTCCCTTGTCTAGTGCTGAGACTTGAGAGACTTCCTCAGCTCAATCTGCAAAGCGGACCTGGGGGTCGGGTGGCGTCCTCCACATGTACACACTGGTGTCTGCTTTCCTGGACCATGGGGCCCTTACCCTGGCTCCATACTTTTCCCGTGTAGCTCCAGCCATGGAACTCCCCCCTTGTCTCATCATTGCTAATGACATTGGCTCAGGAACATCTGGGCCCCAGGAGAAAGCTCCACATGGCCTCTCCACCCTGCTGGTCTTCTTCCCCAGATGTGCACACCCTCTGAGGCCCTGAGGTCCCCCTACTGGCCAGCATGCACATTCTTTCCCCTTTTCTCCAGTCTCGGGCTGAGCCCTTTTCCTGCCCCTGCCCTCTCCCCTGTGCCTGTCTGGACCCACTCTTCCTCCCTTGCATTTAGGCTCCTGCCTTCACTAGCTCCTCCAGCTCACTGACACCCTCCTTCCTCAATGCCTTTATTTTTATTTTTTTTCCAGTCCACAGCACCTTTCATTTTATTGTTTTATTGCAGCAAATGCCCAAAATGTCAACCATCTCTATGCATGATAGGATGATAAAGCACAGTACTTTTTTTATTATGTACAAAGCAATAAAAAAAACCCCAATCAATCCTGATTATGTAAGCGTTGAGAGGCTCTTCTCTGGTGCAAAAGTTCCATCATAAGGCTATCTCATACCATAAAAAATTGTAACATGAATGTCATTTACAGGATAACGTCTACATCCTGATAGAACAGCCTTAATAGAATTTCTTAAGTGACAGTTGAATACAGAACAATCTCTCTCATCCCCAAAAGTCATCGCAATAATCCAATCAAATGATTCTCAATGCCTTTATTTTTAAAAATTGAAGTATAGTTGATTTATAGTATTGTGTCAGTCTCGGGTGTACAGCAAAGTGATTTAGCTATACCTACATATATATTCTTTTTCAGGTTCATTTCCATTATAGTTTATTACAAGATATTGAGTATAGTTCCCTGTGCAATATAGTAGGACCTCGTTGTTTATTTTATGTATGGTATAAGTGTAGAGCTATATAGTATAAATATAGTGCTATATAATACTATACATATAGTATTATCAATATATAGTGTATCTGCTAATCCCAAACTCCTAATTTATGCCTCCCTTCTTTCCCCTTCTATGTGCCTCCATTTTTATTGATAGTCTTTTTTGCCTTGCCTAAAACTCATAACCAAATACGATGGTATATTTATTGTTTCACACATGCTAACTCTCTCACATGCTCGTTGTCTGTTCCTTGAGAACAAGGGGTCGCCTCTGATCTCTGTCATCCCAGGGGCTGAGGACCTGGTGCTGTGCAAGTGGACTGTATATTCGATGAGCCTCACTTGCCAGGCCCAGGTCTTACTCCCCTGCTGTTTGACGTTCTCTCTTGACACAAAATACCCTCTCTGTCCTTTGCTGCCTGGCAGCTTCTGTGCATTGCCTGTCCTTCACTTGCACCTCCAGTGACACCTCTATTCTGTTGCTTTCCCAGCCCCGTCCTCCAGCTCCTGTAAGCAGAGTTATTATTTTGGTACTTGATCGTTCTCCTCTGTTCATCTGGGATCTGTAAGAGCAGAGGCCGAATCTCCATCATCTCTGTAGCCCAGAATTGTCCTTCTGCAGTGCCTGACATGGGAGCCCACAATAGATGCTGAGTGGATGCTGATGCAAAGTCCAAGGCAAATCTACAGAAACGTGATTTGGGTCTGAGTTGAGACCTCCTTGAAGGACTCTGTATAAGGTAGTTTCAAACTATAGCTGCAGGGATGTCACTATTCTAGAGAGCTTTACCTCCTGCCTCTTGAATGTGAAATGCTGCCTTGCATCTATGCTAGGGGAGAGTGGAATTCTGATCCTCTAGCACAGGGCAGCAACTGAAATCGTTTCCTATATATGCTGTCCTCATAAATTCCTCCCTTGCTTCTTTCCCTCCCCCTCCACCCACCACAAGTCCCAGAGCCTTCCTCTTCTCCCCTGCCTGAAGGACATTTACGAGGACCATCACGGGGGGAGCATCTGAGCCCTGTTCCTGCCTCTCCCTTCCCTCACTTGAAGGTCTCTGGTCCCCCTCCCTCACCCTCGCCTCCTGGGCCAAGCTCTGATATCTCTTGCCCAGTTTATGGGCCATTGGGATTTTTCCAACAACCTGAAATGAATCTGGGAGGCCCCACAGGTAGTACAGCCTGTCTCGGAGCCATAAACCATGGCTGATCTTTCATCTGCCATTGCTTATGTCACGAATGAGTGGGAGGACCAGGCAAAGGGAAGCTATAGCCCCTGAGCCATTCCAGATTTTCTTTTTTACAAGAAAGCGGGAAGAAAGACCCTGAGAAACATGCTCCAAGCAAATTTTGTGCCAAGCAAATTCATTTCAGCCTGGTAGGCTGTGAGTGGAGACTTTATCTCTGGACTTTCCCTCTAGGAGTCAGATTTATGCTGTGTTTGTGTCTAAATGGCCTCCAGGGATGCTGACATTTGTTGTTGGAGACAGCAAGTGGTGTTCCTTTCATCTCCGCTGAGGGGTGTCAGCTTAAATTATGAGGGATCGCTCTGGCCTGCATCTGGGTGTGGGAGCCTCTGGCGAGGCAGAGGGGCCAGCCCTCCCTCCGCTCCCGCGACGTCTCTGCTGTTAGAAGGTTTTTCTTCATCTTCTGCTCTATGGCACTCCTGCTGGCCCAGTGAGAAATCTCCTGGCTCATTTAGAACTTTTCTTTCTCTTGGACAAATCATTAAGTGTATGTTTGAGGCACTGCAGACTTGCATGGAGAAGTCGGCATCAGAGGCAGGCAGCCCTCCCCTGCTGGAGGAGGCGGCAGGAGCCTGTGTTAACATCCCAGGAGTGGCCTGGAAATTCCCCAAAAGAGTCAGAGGGCACTGCTGCGCTCATGTTCACCACCTGGCAGGCTGAAGCTAGCGATGGTCTGCATTCCCCTTGGCAGCTGGGTCGCGACATCTGTCTGCATTTTTGGAGATGCCCAGAGGCGCTCCATTCCTCCGTCTTCAGACTCTTTCTTGCTCAGATCTGCCAAGACACCTGAAATTTCACAGTGGTGAATGTTTGGTTGGAGGCATTTCCTGTTCCATGTCTGTACATTGCTGACTGTGCCAGAGGACACATCAAACTATTACAGTCACCAACTCCTCAGTGTTGGACAGTGCTTCCTGCTCCAGAGTCAGAGCCTGAGAGCCTGGAGCATAGGATATGTACGTTTTGATGGAGAACAGGTCAGGAGCGGTCCAGGGCAGGGGTCAGCACACTATGGCATGCAGGCCAAGTCTGGCCGGGTGCCTGTTTGGGAAATAGCTTTATTGGCACCCAGCCATGCCTCTTCATCCTGTCTGTGCTGCATTCATGCTACATGGCAGAGTTGAGTGGTTGCAATAGAGACCATAAGACCTGCACAAAGTGAAATATTTTACTCCCTGGCCTTTGACCAAAAAAGTCTGCAGATGCCTGCTCTAGAGCATCTAGTGTTTCTTGGAAGGCAAAATGGGGCCCCTTAGGAGACAGAGGAGAAAGACTGAACAGCAACAAGGTGGAATCAAAGGGAGAAAATGCACCACAGAAATGATGGAGGCACTCCAGGCTCAGATCTTAATCTCATCCTCCCTCTCCTCCCATGTCTGCCTGTCCTCCTTCTCCTCCTCTTCTGAAAACAAATGTGTTCATCTCTCCTCTCAGGGATGTAGAGAGAATGCGTGAGCAGCTGCTTGTGATGCCACCCTAGCAGATGGTTCTTTTTGCCCTCCTCCTACCTGTTCCATGATGGGATCTTGGGAAATGTGCACGTACCTTAGCAGGGGTGAGTCCAGAGTACACAGACAGCAGGGGCCCCAGCCAACCACTAATGGGGCTCTGAACAAACTTCACTCATCAAATCTTCCTCCTGGAGCCAACCCTGATCTCCTCTCCCTCTCTTTTCCTCCTCACAAGCACTTGCACACTCACTTTCTGTAAAGCCAACTCACAGTGCAAGCTAGGGTCATGTCTGCATAGAGAGAGGAATGAATGCTCACACTCAAAACTATAACTCAGACTCCCATCAATGTGCAACTGTTAGGAGAAAATGCGGATCTCAGATTAAGAACACGTCCTTTGAAATGATGATGATGATTTACTACATACCTATCATACCTAGACAGTGCTAAACCCTTTACATATATCATCTCATTTAATTCCAACAACACTGTCACCTTCTCCAATAAGAAAATTGAGTCTTGGGAATTTCTTGACAATCACACATCACCGACAAGGCCAGAATTGAAACCCGAGTTCCTATGGCTCCGGAGCCCATGCTTGTGGACACGGTACCATCATGCTCTTCTGAATGGTGTTAGCATCTATGAGCCATTATCATGGAACCTAGCATTATTTTAGATTTTGCATTTTCAATAGTTGCATCATCCTAGTCATCAATATACATTTGTATCAAGCTATGTGCCTGTAACAGAACCAGACTGACTCTGTGAGACATTTGCAAATACCATTTTATGGACAAAACAGGTGTAAGACATGTAGGTTCTGAAGGTGATACCTTTGCATTTTAAAATCAATTCTGTGCTTTGGATTGCTCACTCATTTGTTCCAGACTCAGTAACCTTGTAGTCATCTGCCTTACAGGAGAGCTGCACAATGCTTGGCATGGGGTGTCAGCCACATTGCCTCAGAAATAGTACCCAAAGCATCAACAGTATCAGAGGAGCATCTTTTGATCCCAAAGGATCCACTCAGAATTTTTGGCTTCACAAAAGACTGAGTTTGGGGAGTCTCCGAGCAGCAGGATGTAGGGCCCAGCAAGGATGAATCTGCACCATCAATGGCCTCCTTTTTCTTCCCTTTTCTCTCCTTGTGTGATCTTAGTTCCCCCAAGGCTTTTAGTTCTTACATGCTTTTTCCTTCTTGCCATTCTGAAAACCTCCTTCTAGAAAGATCCTAAAACCCCTTACATCTGACGTAGATCAGCTTACTGAATTCTCCCCTGGGAAAAGAAGCCTAAGAGTTGAAGAGGCCAGAGTGGCCAATCCTTGTCATGAAGATTCTTCTTTAATCCCACCTTCATCCATCTTTTAGGTTTTATCATTTGTACTCTCATAGGGAGTAAGGCAGAGAGGAAGAGACGTCCTTCCCATAACGTCTAATAGTAGCCTCCTCTGTGCCTCTGTGTTAGCTGCTTTGGGTATTCTTATTTCCAGGGCAGGCTCAGTGTGGGGCATCCCTTACACAGGGTTGAACTTAAAACAAGAGGACAGAGCTGGATGGAGACCCAGGTCTGCCTGTGTCAGACTTGCATCGCAAGGGTCATGCCGTCAAGGAAGTCACAGGTTCATCTTCCTTCACATTCAGACTGTATGTCTAAAAGTTCATAGAGGAAAGCTTCTTAGCCATTGTTTTTCAGATAAAAATAAGGTTTTTTGGCTCTAGCAGAGTCAAAAAGTAGGATTAAACTA
>SJYV01041914.1:0-16792 GCA_006410875.1 Neotragus pygmaeus
GAGGTCCGGGCTGTGTTCCACGGTTGGCTAGCGACGAGTTCCAAGCTCTGTGCCATGGTCGCTTTACAATGATTATTGGGCTGTGTCGCCCTTCACTGAAGTTCGGGCTGTGTGCCGCAGTCGCCCTGAGCCGAGGTCCATGCTGTGTGCTGCGGTCACCCTGCCTGAGGTCCGGCCTGTTTGCCATGGACATCCTGTGCCGAGGTCCGAGCTGTTCTCCGCCGTCAGCTGGAGACGAGTTCCGTCTTGTTTGCCATGGTCTCCATGGGTCGAGGTCCGGGCCGTGTTCCACAGTCGGCTAGTGACGATTTCTGAGCTCTGTACCCCAGTCGCCCCGCACAGATTTCCGGTCTGTGTGCCACAGTCGCCCTTCACTGAGGTTCAGGCTTTGTGCCACGGTCCCCCTCTGCCGAGTTCCAGTCTGTGTGCCATGGTAGGCTTGAACCGATTTCCAGGCTGTGTGTCATGGTAGCCTTGTGCCGAGGTCCAGGCTGTGTGCTGAAGTCGCCCTTCACTGAGGGTCGGGCTCTGTGCTGCGGTCACACTGCGCTGAGGTTCGGTCTGTGTGCCATGTTAGTCTTGCACCGATGTACGCGCTGTGTGCCTTGGTAGCCTTGTGCCGAAGTCCGGGCTGTGCTCCACAGTTGCCCTGTGCTGATGTCCGGTCTCTGTGCCACGGTAATCATCTCCCGAGGTTGGTGCTGTGTGCCAGGGTCGCCCCGCACCGAGGTCCGTGTTGTGTAGCTCGGTCACTCTTCATTGTGGTTGGGGTGTTTGCCGCGGTTGCCGTGAGCCAAGGTCGAAGCTGTGTTGAGTCCTCGTCTTGCAACGAGTTCTGGGCTCTGTGCCGCGTTCCCTCTGTGCCAAAGTCCGGGCTGTGTGCCGCCATCGCCCTGTTCCGAGGTTGGGGCTGTGTGCCACGGTCGCCATCTCCCCACGTCCGGGCTGTGTGCCACGGTCACCCTGTGCCGAAGTCCGGCCTGTGTTCCTTCCCCTGCTTGCGACCTGTTCCCAGGTCTGTGCCGCAGTTCCTCTTTGCCAAGGTCATGGCTGTGTGCTGCGGTAGCCTTCTCCAGAGGTCTGGGCTGGGTGCCACGGTACCTCTGCTCTGAGGTCTGGGCTGTATGCCACGGACCCCTGCGCAGAGGTTCACGCTGTGTGCCGCAGTCGTCCTGCGCCGAGGTCCAGCCTCTGTGCCTAGGTAGCCTTGAAACGAGTTCCGGGCTGCATGCCGCAGTCGCCCTGTGACAAGTTCCGGGCTGTGTGCCGTGGTCGCCTTTGATCAAGGTCTGTGCTGTGTACCAGGGTCGCCCTGCGTCGAGGTCCGGGATGTGTGCTGCGGTTGCCCTTCACTGAAGTTCAGGCTGTGTGCAGCGGTTGCCCTGCTCGATATCCTAGAGGTCTGCCGCAGTCGCCCTGTGCCTCGGTCCGGATGTGTTCCATGGTCGCCCTCTGCCAAAATCGTGGCTGTGTTCCGCGGTCAGTTAGCGACGAGTTACTGGCTGTTTGTCGCGGTCGCCCTTCACTGTGTTTTGGGCAGTGTGCCACGGTCGCCCTTCGCCAAAGTCTGGCCTGTGTGTCCCGGTCACCCGGTCCCAATTTCGGGGCTGTGTGCGATGGTCCCCTGCACTGAAGTCCATGCTGTGTGCCGCTGTCACCCTACACCGAGGTCCGGACTTTGTGCCTCGGTAGCCTTGAACCGAGTTCTGGGCTGTGTTCCATGGTAGCCTTCTGCAGAGGTCCTGGCTGTGTGCCGCGGTCGCCCTGTTCTGAGGTCCGGGCTGTGTGCCATGGTTGCCATCTCCCCAGGTCCGGGCTTTTAGCCGCCGTCGCCCTTTGCCCAGGTCCGGTCTGTGTTCCGACCTCGGCTTGCGACCTGTTCCTGGCTCTGTGCCGCGGTTCTTCTTTGCCAAGGTCCGGGCTGTGTGCTGTGGTATCCTTCTCCAGAGTCCATGCTGTGTTCCATGTTCCCCCTGCGCTGAGGTCCGGGCTGTGAGCGGCGGTCGCCCAGAGCCAATGTCTGGCCTGTGTTCCGCAGATGCCCTGCTCCGAGGTCTGGCCTGTGTGCCATGGTAACCCTTCTCCAAGTTCCAGACTGTGTTCCGCGGTCAGCTAGCAACGAGTTCTAGGCTGTGTGACTCAGGCTGTGTGCCTCGGTCGCCCTTCGCCAAGGTCCGGGCTGTGTGCCTTGGTCGCCCTGCAACAAGGTCTGGCCTGATAGCCGTAGTCACCTTGCACCTAAGTCCAGGATGTGTTCCGCCGTCGCCTAGCGATGAGCTCCAGGCTCTGTGCCGTGATCGCCCTGTACAGATTTCTGGGCTCTGTGCCATGGTTCCTCTTTGCCAAGGTCCAGGCTGTGTGCCACGGTAGCCTTCTCCAGAGGTCCGNTTTTTTTTTTCCTAATTTCCTACAGATGCGTATACAACCTCAGAGGTTACTTACATTTGGACGTACAATGCGTCTGATTCTGTACAAGTTGCTCCTGATGGCTCTAGGTTAAATCAATATGATCTGCTGGGCCAATCAATTGGGAAGGAGACAATTAAATCTAGCACAGGTCAGTAAAAAAAAATGAGTCTAAAGAAAAGCCAATTCCTAAGAAAGTTAATGGGTTAACGCCATTGGAAATGTATCAGTTTGCTTAAAACCTTTTTCTCTTGAGGTCTAAGAACTAGTAGCATAGATAGTGCTTGGGAGCTTTTTAGAAACTGAGACTCTCAGGCCTGACTCCTACTAAGTTAGGATCTGCTTTTTAACAAAATTTTAAGGAGATTCCAAGATGTGCAGGAAAATTTTAAAAAAACACTGATCTAACTTGTCTTTTGAGATGAACCAATTTTACCTTATCAGTGTTACAATTTTCCTCATTTTCTAATTATTTTCCCCCTTATCCTGCATGAGTTATGACTATTCAATGCTTGATTATAAATAATTACTACTAGCCTCTGAGGGAAAGCTGAAACCCTCCCTAAGAAAACACAGCTGTATGAACTCATGATCTTACATTTGGCAGATGTAAACCCAGAGAGCAGAATGGAAGGTAGCTATGAGGATCAGACAGAACTGACCCCAGTATATCAGAGAAGACATTAAGATTGGTAAATTGAGAATTGGTGATAGGATTAAAATCTGGGCCAAAAGATAAGTCTTGGAGATGTGGCCAGAGATCAATACCACAAAGAGCCTAAGTAGGGCTAGACTGGAAAACAATCAAAGCAAAGCCTTGAGCTTGGTACCAAAGAGGATGAGGAGCTGAGCAACCAAGATAATGTATGTTCAGAGAGCAATTATGAATCCTCTATTTTTTGGTCAGTAAGCATGACCTAGAGAGAAAAATCAAATACCACACTGTATACAAGCCATGCAAATTCCTTGGTCATATAAAAGTTTTCTTTTAAATACTATTGCTACGCTAAATGACATTTTAATGTTATATATTTTCCATGCCATATATGGGATGAATTCTTTGCATTTTTAAGTCAGGGACTTTTTTTTTTCTCTAATCCCTTCCATTTCCAAAATGTTCAAACCATTGACTACTACAGTTTCTTAAGCTTCTTAAATTTTTCTTCTAGGTGAATATACCGTAATGACAGCTCATTTCCACTTGAAAAGAAAAATTGGATATTTTGTGATTCAGACATATCTGCCTTGCATCATGACTGTCATTCTCTCCCAAGTGTCATTCTGGCTTAACAGAGAATCTGTGCCTGCAAGAACAGTGTTTGGTGAGTGACTAACTGCATACTGTGCTGTACAGCACATTTTGTTTCATGGCATACTTTCAAAAGCATTCTATCTCTTGATCCTCACCCCAATAGTTTGTCATGTACAGAGCAGGGAGTATTTGTCTTTGCCTTATAGATGAGGAAACTGAGGCTCAGGAAAGTAAAATACAGAGTCAGTGTCCCATTCTTGACAAGGGATATAAACAGTTCTCAGATCTGAAATACACTATCTTCTGTTAAATCATTTTGCTTATCAACACTTCATTTCATGTTAGTATAAGAAGAATATTCTTAAGAGGTTTTAATATAAAGTTCAACAGTACCATATTTCTAAGCTTTTATATTTACTTTATTTGTTGGGTTTTTTGAGGGGGGGAGGGATTAGTTTTTAGATGAACAAAGATGACCTTAGTACCTTAAATGAGAGAGAGTAAGGGAGGAAGGGGAGGAGAAAGAGAAAGAGATCACTCATTCTCCATCAGTAGTATTTTTAATAACAAAATTAAGTTTCTTGATTTAAAACATGCAGGGAAATTTGGTTACTGCTTTTTGTGAATGTGAAGTCGCTCAGTCGTGTCCAACTCTTTGTGACCCCATGGACTGTAGCCTNCCCGAGGTCCGGGTTTTTTGCTCCGGTTGCCCTGAGCCGAAATCCGGCCAGTGTTCCGCAGTCGCCCGGCCTCAAGGTCCGGCCTTTGTGCCACGGTCGCCCTGTGCCATGGTCCAGCCTGTGTGCTGCTGTCGCCCTGCACTGAGTTTCGGCCTGTGTTCAACCTTCACCCTGTGCCAAGGTGTGGGCTGTGTTCCACGGTCGTCTAGCGACGAGTTCTGGGCTGTGTGACGCAATCACCCTTCCCTCAGATTCAGGCTGTGTGCCTCGGTTGCCCTTTGCTGAGGTCCAGGCTGTGTGCCGCGGTCGCCCTGCACTGAGCCCCAGCCTGTGTGCCTCGGTAGCCTTTAACCGAGTTCCGGGCTGTGTGCCCTGCTAGCCTTGTGCCGAGGTCCGGGCTGTGTGCTGAGGTAGTCTTCTGCAGATGTCTCGGCTGTGTGCCGCGGTCACCCTGTTCTGAGGTCCCAGCTGTGTGCCGCAGTTGCCATCTCCCCAGGTCCGTGCTGTGTGTAACATCGACCTTTTCCAAGGTCCGGCCCGTGTTCCGCCCTCGGGTTGCCACCTGTTCCCAGCTCTGTGCCGCAGTTCCTCTTTGCCAAGGTCCGGGCTGTGTGTCGCGGTAGCCTTTTCCAGAGGTTCGGGCTGTGTTCCATGGCCCCCTGCGCTCATCCGGGCTGTGAGCCGCAGTCACCCTGAGCCGATGACCGGCCTGTGTTCCGCAGACGCCCTGCACCGAGGTCCAGCCTGTGTGCTGCCGTCACCCTGCGCCAAGGTCTGGCCTGTGTGCCACAGTCACCCTGCGCCGAGGTCTGACCTAAGTGTCGCTGTCACCCTGCGCTGAGGTCTGGCTTGAGTGTCACAGTCACCCTGCTCCCAGGTCCAGACTGTGTTCCACAGTCAGCTAGCAACGAGTTCCAGGCTGTGTGACGTGGTCGCCCTTCACTGAGTTTCGGGCTGTGTGCCTCAGTTGCCCTTCACCGAGGTTTGGGCTGTGTGCTGTGGTCGCCCTTCTCTGAGGATTGGGCTGTGTTGCATGGCTGCACTGCGCCGAGTTTAGGGCTTTGTGACATGTTAGTCTTGCACCGAGGTCCGAGATTTGTGCCGCGGTGCTTTGCGCCAAGATCCGGGCTTTTTGCCACCGTTGCCCTGCGTCAATGTCCAGTCTGTGTGCCACGGTCCCCATCTCCCGAGGTCGGTGCTCTGTGCCGCCGTCACCCTGCGCCGAGGTCCAGGTTGTGTGCCGCAGTCTTCCTGCGCCGTGGTATGGCCTGTTTGTTGCGGTCGTCCTGTGCCGAGGTTCGGACTGTATTCGGGGTTGGCTAGCGATGTGTTCCGAGCATTTGTTACAGTCGCCCTGCACAGATTTCTGGGCTGTGTGCCCCGGTCACCCTTCATTGAGGTTCAGGCTGTGTGCCCCGGTCGCCCTGCGCCAAGGTCCGGGCTGTGTGCCACGGTTGCCCTGAGCCGAGGTCCGACCTGTGTGCTGTGGTCACACTGCTACGAAATCCTGGATGTGTGCTGCACTAAACATCTGCCGACATCTGTGCTGTGTTCCAGGGTTGCCTTGCCTTAATGTCCGTGATATGTGCCGTGGTTGCCTTTCACTGAGGTTCCGGATGTGTGCCGCAGCCACCTTGCATCGAAGTCCGGACTGTGTGCCACAGTCACCGTGTGCCGAAATCCGGGCTGTGTTCCACGGTCGGCTAGTGACGAGTTCCATGTTGTGTGCCGCGGTCGCCCTTCGCCGAGGTTTGGGCTGTGTGTCGCTGTCGCCCTGCGCCAAGTTCTGGGCTGTGTGCTGCAGTCGCCTTCAGTAGAGGTCCGTTCTGTGTGCCTGGGTTGCCCTGCATCAAGGTCCAGGATGTGTGCTGCGGTCACTCTTCAATGAGGTTTGGGCTGTGTGCCGCGGTCACACTTCACTGAGGTTCAGGCTGTGTGCAGCGGTTGCCATGCTCGAAGTCCATGATGTGTGCCGTGGTCGCCCTGTGCCTCAGTCCGGCCTGGGTTCCGTGGTCGCCCTGTGCCGAAATCTGGGCTGTGTTCCACTTTCGGCTAGAAACGAGTTACTGGATATGTGCCGCGGTCACCCTTCACTGTGTTTCGGGCAGTGTGCCACGGTCACACTTTGCCAAGGTCCGGGCTGTGTGCCATGGTCGCCCTGCACCGAGGTCCAGCCTGTTTGCTGTGGTGGCCCTGGGCCAAGGTCCGGGCTATGTGCTGTAGTCACCCTGCGACGAGGTCTGTCCTGCTTGCTTTGGTCGCCCTGCACCAAGGTCCGGTCTGTGTTCCGTGGTCTGCTAGTGATGAGTTACGGGCTCTGTGCCTCGGGCTCCCTGTACAGATTTGTGGGCTACAATCTGCAGTCACTCTGCGCCGAGGTCCGGGCTGTGTTCTGCGGTCGCCCTGCGCCGAGGTCCTACCTGTGTGCCGTGGTCGCCCTGTGCCGAGGTCTGTGCTGTGTGCCATGCTTGGCTAGTTACGAGTTCTGAGCTCTGTGCCACGGTCGCCCTGCACAGATTTCCGGGCTTTGTGCCACGGTCAGCCTTCACTGAGATTCGGGCTGTGTGCCATGGNCAGGAATCTATCCCTTATGCTTGTTATATGGGTGAAATGAGATCTTGGGCTTGAAAACATCTTGCATGGTGCCTGCATGTAATAGACATCAATAGATATTGAACAAAGACTTTAAAAATAATAGTACTTAACTGTGTGAAACAGCATTTAAGTAGAAAACCTTGAGTGGTGGTGGTGGTTGTTCTTGATGTTCAGTCGCTAAGTCATGTCCAGCTCTTTGCAACCCCATGGACTGCAGCACACCAGGCTCCCCTGTCCTTCACTGTCTCCCAGAGTTTGCTCAGCCAACCCCATTCACTCATTCAGCAACACCATTCATATGTTGCTTTATACTTCATAAAGCTCTTTTTTCCCCATCAAGTGGCAGATTGTATTTTCCAAAGATGACCCTACCAATGTGTCTATCCCATCCCCCATCACCGTCTCACAAGGTCACTGCCATTCCTATGGAGAGGTGAGGGGTCTGTGTTCCCTCTCCTTGAATTCCAGTGGGACTATGACGGCTGGGACCGAGAGAAAATGTATATGTGTGTGACTTCTGGCTTGGTGTTCTGCCTAATCAGGCACTTACACTTTACACTGCCACCATGCTATGAGGAAACGCTGAGGTCATCAAGAGTCAGCACTGACCTTCAGATGTGTGAGTGCATGAACCCTCTGAAATTCCAGCCCCAGCCACTGAGCCGCCCCAGCTGATAGCAAATGGAACAGAGACTAGCAGATTTGTGAACTAGGTGAATGTGATGGATTGAAGCCACTCTGCTTTGGGGTAACGGTTAGGCAGCCACAGATGACCAGAGCGTGTGTCATCACAGACCCTGCTGCGCTATTCAGTGAGCAGAGTGGGTATCATCACTTATTCCCATTTTCAAGATGAGGGAGCAGAAGCTCGTAGGGGTTCCGTGCCTTCCCCAGGATCACACAGCTGGTAACTGGTAAAGGCCTAGTGCATGCATTTCTAGGATTCGTCTTCCTAGTACGCTCAGTGTCCTGACTCTCCTTACATTGGCCTCAGAAGTAGAGGGTGGTACCAACTTTCTGGGAAATCCCACCTCCTATTTAAGTGGTCTTGGGAGGTTTGGGGCTCCCCTCTCTTAGAGCTTAGGCTCCTTCAGATATTCAAGTGTCCTAGTCACACACTTCAGCAAGAGGAAGGAGAAAATTGCAGCAGATTATAGCCTTGTTGTTCAGTTACTCAGTTGTGTCTGACTCTTTGCAACCTCATGGATTATAGCACACCAGCCTTCCCTGTCCTTCACTAACTCTCAGAGTTTCCTCAAGCTCATGTCCAATGAGTTGGTGATGCCATCCACCATTGAGTTGGTGATGCTATCCAACCATCTCATCCTCTGTCATCCCCATCTCCTCCTGCCTTCAGTCTTTCCCAGTGAGTCAGCTCTTTGCATCAGGTGGCCAAGGTATTGGAGCTTCAGGTTCAACATCAGTCCTTTCAGTGAATATTACAGTCTTAGATATAGCCTTGCCGCTGCTGCTGCTACTGCTAAGTCGCTTCAGTCGTGTCTGACTCTGTGCGACCCCATTNGGCTGTGTTCCACAGTTGGCTAGCGACGAATTCCAAGCTCTGTGTCACGGTTGCCCTGCACAGATTTTTGGGCTGTGTGCTGCGGTCACCCTTCACTGAGGTTCGGGCTGTGTTCCATGGTCCCCCTGTGCTCAGGCCGGGCTGTGAGCCGCGGTCGCCCTGAGCCGACGTCCGGCCTATATTCCATAGATGCCCTGTCCCGAGGTCTGGCCTGTGTGCCGCGGTCACCCTGTGCCAAGGTCCAGCCTGTGAACCACGGTCACCATGCACTGAGGTCTGGCTTATGTGTCACTGTCGCCCTGTGCTGAGGTCCGGCCTGAGTTTCACGGTTACCCTGCTCTGAGGTCCGGACTTTGTTCCGCGGTCGGCTAGCAACCACTTCCAGGCTGTGTGACGTGGTCTCCTTTCACTGAGTTTCGAGCTGCATGCTGCCATTGCTCAGCGCCGAAGTCTGGGCTATGTTTCGTGGTCGGCTAGTGACGAGTTCCATGCTGTGTGCCACAGTCACCCTTCACTGAGGTTCGGGCTGTGTGCCGCGGTCTCCCTGCGCCAAGATCCAGGCTGTGTGCCACAGTCGCCTTTGATCGAGGTCCGTGCTGTGTGCCAGGGTCGCCGTGCGTTGAGGTCCGGGATGTGTCCTGTGGTTGCCCTTCACTGAATTTCGGGCTGTGTGCCGCAGTCACACTTCATTGAAGTTCAGGCTGTGTGCAGCCATCACCCTGCTCGATGTCCCAGATGTGCGCCACGGTCGCCCTGTGCCTCGGTCCGGATGTGTTCCGTGGTCGCCCTGTTCCGAAATCGGGGCTTTGTTCCATGGTCAGCTAGTGACGAGTTACTGGCTGTGTGCCTCAGTTGCCCTTCACTGTGTTTTGGGCAGTGTGCCACGGTCGCCCTTCGCCAAAGTCCGGGCTGTGTGCTGCGGTCTCCCTGTCCTGAGGTCCGGGCTGTGTGCCACGGTCACCTGCACAGAAGTCCACGCTGTGTACCGCGGTCACCCTGCGCCGAGGTCCGGGCTGTGTGCCACGGTCCCATGTGCTGAGGTCCACGATGTGTGCCGCGGTCGCCCTGCGCTCAGGTCCTGCCTGTGTGCCTCAGTAGCTTTGCACCGAGGTCCGGGATGTGTGCCGCGTTGCTTTGCTCCAAGATCCAGGCTGTGTGCCGCAGTTGCCCTGCGTCAATGCCCAGTCTGTGTGCCACGATCGCCATCTCCCAAGATCGGTGCTGTGTGACGGCATCTCCCTGCGCCGAGGTCCAGGTTGTGTGCCGCAGTCTTCCTGCGCCGTGGTATGACCTGTTTGCCGTGGTCGCCCTGTGCCGAGGTTCGGGCTGTATTCGGGGTTGGCAGGTGATGTTTTCCGAGCACAGTTCCACAGTCGCCCTGCACAGATTTCTGGGCTGTGTGCTGCGGTCGCCCTTCACTGAGGTTCAGGCTGTGTGCCCCAGTCGCCCTGCGCCATGGTCTGGGTTGTGTGCCGCGGTTGCCCTGAGCCGAGGTCTGACCTGTGTGCCATGGTCACACTGCTACGAAATCCTGGATGTGTGCCACACTGAACATCTGCCGACATCTGTGCTGTGTTCCAGGGTCACCTTGCCTTAAGGTCCGTGATATGTGCCGCGGTTGCCTTTCACTGAGGTTCTGGATGTGTGCCGCAGCCGCCCTGCATCGAAGTCCAGACTGTGTGCCACGGTCACCCTGTGCCGAAGTTTGGGCTGTGTTCCGCGGTCGGCTAGTGACGAGTACCATGCTGTGTGCCGCGGTTGCCCTTCACTGAGATTCAGGCTGTGTGCCGCTGTCGCCCTGCGCCAAGTTCTGGGCTGTGTGCTGTGGTTGCCTTCGGTCGAGGTCCGTGCTGTGTGCCTGGGTTGTCCTGCATCAAGGTCCGGGATGTGTGCTGTGGTCACTCTTCAATGAGGTTCGGGCTGTGTGCCCCGGTCACCCTTCATTGAGGTTCAGGCTGTGTGCAGCGGTTGCCATGCTCGAAGTCCATGATGTGTGCCGTGGTCGCCCTGTGCCTTGGTCCCGCCTGGGTTCCGTGGTCGCCCTGTGCCGAAATCTGGACTGTGTTCCACTTTTGGCTACAAACGAGTTACGGGATGTGTGCCACGGTCACCCTTCACTGTGTTTCGGGCAGTGTGTCATGGTCACCCTTTGCCAAGGTCCGGGCTGTGTGCCATGGTCGCCCTGCAATGAGGTCTGGCCTGTTTGCTTTGGTCGCCCTGGGCCAAGGTCTGGACTGTGTTCCATGGTCTGCCAGTGATGAGTTACGGGCTCTGTGCCTCGGGCTCCCTGTACAGATTTGTGGGCTATGATCTGCAGTCACCCTGCGCAGAGGTAAGGGCTGTGTTCCGCGGTCAGCTGGCTTCGATTTCCAGGCTGTGTGCTGCAGTCGCCCTTCACTGAAGTTCGGGCTGTGTTCTGCGGTCGCCCTGCACCAAGGTCCGACCTGTGTGTCGCGGTCGCCCTGTGCCGAGGTCCGTGCTGTGTTCTGCAGTTGGCTAAGGACTAGTTCTGAGCTCTGTGCCACGTTTGCCTTGCACAGAGTTCCGGGCTGTGTGCCACGGTCAGCCTTCACTGAGGTTCGGGCTGTGTGCAGTGGGCAATCTGCACCAAATTCCGGGCTGTGTGCAGTGGTAGCATTGTGCCGAATTCCGGGCTGTGTTCCGTGGTGGGATGTTGATGAGATCTGGGCTGTGTGCAGCAGTCGCCCTGCACTGATATTCGGGCTGTGTGCCGCAGTTGCACTGTGCCGTGGTCTGGGCTGTGTGCCACGCTCGCCCTGCGGAGATTTCTGGCCTGTCTGCCGCAGTCACCCAGTTCAGAATTCCGGGCTGCTTTCCACGGTTGGCTAGCGACGAATTCCAAGCTCTGTGTCATGGTTGCCCTGCACAGATTTTTGGGCTGTGTGCCGTGGTCACCCTTCACTGAGGTTCGGGCTGTGTTCCTTGGTCCCCCTGTGCTGAGGCCAGGCTGTGAGCCGCGGTCGCCCTGTGCCAAGGTCTGGCCTGTGTACCACGGTCACCATGTGCCGAGGTCCGGCCTATGTGTCGCTGTCGCCCTGTGCTCAGGTCTGGCCTGAGTTTCATGGTTACCCTGCTCCGAGGTCCGGACTTTGTTCCGCGGTCGGCTAGCAACCAGTTCCAGGCTGTGTGACGTGGTCTCCTTTCACTGAGTTTTGAGCTGCGTGCTGCCATTGCTCAGCGCTGAAGTCCAGGCTATGTTTCGTGGTCAGCTAGTGACGAGGTCCATGCTGTGTGCCACAGTCACCCTTCACTGAGGTCCGGGCTGTGTGCCACGGTCCCCTGTGCTGAGGTCCACGATGTGTGCCGCGGTCGCCCTGCACCCAGGTCCGGGCTGTGTGCCTCAGTATCCTTGTGCTGAGGTCCGGGCTGTGTGCCGAGGTAGCCTTCTGCAGAGGTCCGGGTTGTGTGCAGGGGTCGCCGTGTTCTGAAGTCCGGGCTGTGTGCCGCAGTCGCCATCTTCCTAGGTCCGGGCTGTGTGCCAAGTTCGCCTTATTCCCATGTCCGGCCTGTGTTCCACCGTCGGCTTGCGACTTGTTCCCGGCTCATTCACACTTTGCTAAAGTCCAGGCTGTGTGCCCTGGTAGCCTTCTCCATAGGTCCGGGCTGTGTTGTATGGTCCCCCTGTGCTGAGGTCTGGCTGTGAGCCACGGTCGCCCTGAGTAGATGTCCGGCCTGTGTTCCTCAGACGCCCTGCACTGAGGTCTGGCCTGTGTGGTGTGGTCGACCTGGGCCAAGGTCCAGCCTGTGAACCACGGTCACCCTGCACTGAGGTCTGGCCTATGTGTCGCTGTCGCCCTGCACTGAGGTCCGGCCTGAGAGTTACGGTCACCCTGCTCCGAGGTCCAAACTGGGTTCCACGGTTGGGTAGCAACGAGTTCCAGGCTGTGTGACGTGGTCTCCCTTCACTGAGTTTTGGGCTGTGTGCCGCGGTCACCCTGCGCCAAGTTGCAGCTGTGTGCCACAGTCACCTTTGATCGAGGTCCGTGCTGTGTGCCAGGGTCTCCATGCGTCGAGGTCCGGAATGTTTGCTGTGGTTGCCCTTCACTGAAGTTCGGACTGTGTGCAGCAGTCCCCCTGCTCGACGTTCCCAGATGTGTGCCACGATCGCCCTGTGCCTCGGTCCGGATTTGTTCCGTGGTCGCACTGTGCCAAAATCGGGAATGTGTTCCGTGGTCGGCTAGTGACGAGTTACTGGCTGTGTGCCACAGTCGCCCTTCACTGTGTTTTGGGCAGTGTGCCACGGTCGCCCTTCACCAAGTTCCAGGCTGTGTGCCACAGTGTCCCTCTCCCGAGGTCTTGGCTGTGTGCCATGGTCCCCTGAACTGAAGTCCACGCTGTGTGCCGCAATTAACCTGTGCCGAGGTCTGGGCTGTGTGCTACGGTCCACTGTGCTGAGGTCCACGATGTGTGCCATGGTCGCCCTGCGCCGAGGTCCGGCCTGTGTGCCTCAGTAGCCTTGTGCCGAGGTCCGGGCTGTGTGCCAAGGTAGCCTTCTGCAGAGGTCCGGGTTGTGTGCAGGGGTCTCCTTGTTCTGAAGTCCGGGCTGTGTGCCACAGTCGCCATCTTCCCAGGTCCAGGCTGTGTGCCACGTTCACCTTATTCCCAGGTCCAGCCCGTGTTCCGCCATCGGCTTGCGACCTGTTCCTGGCTCATTCACACGGTTCCTCTTTGCCAAAGTCCGGGCTGTGTGCCCTGGTTGCCTTCTCCATAGGTCCGGGCTGCGTTGCATGGTCCCCCTGCACTGAGGTCTGGGCTGTGAGCTACGGTCACCCTAAGCCGATGTCCGGCCTGTGTTCCACAGACAACCTGCACTGAGGTCCGGCCTGTGTGGCCTAGTCGACCTGCGCCAAGGTCCGGCTTGTGTATGACAGTCACCCTGCACCGAGGTCTGTCCTGTGTGTTGCTGTCGCCCTGCACTGAGTTCCGGCCTGAGAGTCACGATCACCCTGCTCCGAGGTCCGGACTGGGTTCCATGGTCGGGTAGCAACGATTTCCAGGCTGTGTGACGTGGTCTCCCTTCACTGAGTTTCCGGCTGTGTGGCATGGTTGCCCAGCGCAGAAGGCTTGGCTGTGTTCTGCGGTCGGCTACTGACCAGTTCCATATTGTTTGCCGTGGTTGCCCTTCACTGAGGTTCGGGCTGTGTGCCGCGGTCGCCCTGCCACAAGTCGGGCCTTTCTTCCACGGTCGCCCGGCGCTGAAGTCTGGCCTGTGTGCTGCTGTTGCCCTGCGCTGAGTTCCGACCTGTGTGCAACCTGCACCCTGCACCAAGGTTGGGGCTGTGTTCCACGGTCGGCTAGTGACGAGTTCTGGGCTGTGTGACGCGATCACCCTTAACTCAGTTTCAGGCTATGTGCCTCAGTCGCCCTTTGCCGAGGTACGAGCTGTGTGCTATGTTTGCCCTGCGCCGAGGTCCTGGCTGTTTCGAAGTCCACTACCGACGAGTTCCAGGCACTGTGAGGCTGTCGCCCTGCACAGGTTTCTGGGATGTGTGCTGCGGTCGCCCTTCACTGAGGTTTGGGCTGTGTGCCGCGGTCGCCCTGTGCTGAGGTCCAGGCTGTGTGCCATGGTCCCCTGCGCTGAGCTCCACACTGTGTGCCGTGGTCACCCTGCACTGAGGTCCGGCCACTGTGCCTCGGTAGCCTTGTGCTGAGGTCCGGGCTGTGTGCCACAGTTGCCGTGTTCTGAGGTCTGGGCTGTGTGAAGAGGAAGCCTTCTGCAGAGGTCCAGTTGTGTGCCGGGGTCGCCCTGTTCCGAGGTCCGGGCTTTGTTCCACAGTCGCCATCTCCCCAGGTCTGGGCTGTGTGCCACGGTCGCCTTATTCCCAGTTACAGCCTGTGTTCCGCCCTCGGCTTGTGACCTGTTCCTGGCTCTGTGCCGCGGTTCCTCTTTGCCAAGTTCCGGGCTGTATGCCGCGGTTGCCTTCGGTCGAAGTCCATGCTGTGTGCCAGGGTTGCCCTGCATCAAGGTCCGGGATGTGTGCTGCGGTCGCCCTTCAATGAGGTTTGGGCTGTGTGCCTCGGTCACCCTTCACTGAGGTTCAGGCTGTGTGCCATGGGCAACCTGCGCCGAGGTCCGGGCTGTGTGCTGCGGTAGCCTTGCTCCGAGGCCCGGGCTATGATTCGCAGGCACCCTGCGCTGGTGTCTGGGCTGTGTGCTGCGGTCACCAACTCCGGAAGTCCGTGATGTGTAACAGGTTCGCCCTATGCCAAGGGCCATGCTGTGTGCCTCAGTCGCTCTTCACTGANCCCGGGCTATGATTCGCAGGCACCCTGCGCTGGTGTCTGGGCTGTGTGCTGCGGTCACCAACTCCGGAAGTCCGTGATGTGTAACAGGTTCGCCCTATGCCAAGGGCCATGCTGTGTGCCTCAGTCGCTCTTCACTGAGGTTTGGGCTGTGTGCCGCGGTCACCCAGAGCCGAGGTCCGGGCTTTTTGCCTTGGTCGCCCTGAGCCGAAATCTGGCCAGTGTTCCACAGTCGCCCTGCCCCAAGGTCCGGCCTTTGTGCCACGGTTGCCCTGCACCATGGTCCGGCCTGTGTGCTGCTGTTGCCCTGCGCTGAATTTCGGCCTGTGTGCAACCTTCACCCTGCGCCGATGTGGGGGCTGTGTTCTGTGGTCTGCTAGCAACGACTTCTGGGCTGTGTGACGCGATCACCCTTCCCTCATTTTCAGGCTGTGTGCCTCGGTTGCCCTTTTGTGAGGTTCGGGCTGTGTGCCGTGGTCACCCTGCGCCGAGGTCCACACTGTGTGCCGCGGTTGACTGGTGACGATTTCTGAGCTGTGTGCCACAGTCGCCCTTCACTGAATTTCGGGCTGTGTGCTGCGGTCGCCCTGCGCCGAGGTCCGGGTTGTGTTCGGGGATGTCTAACGATGTGTTCCGAACACTGTGCCATGGTCGCCCTGCACAGATTTCTGGGCTGTGTGCCGCGGTCGCCCTTCACTGAAGTTCAGGCTGTGTGACCCATTCACCCTGTGCCAAGGTCCGGGCTGTGTGCCATGGTCGCCCCGAGACGAGGTCCGANTGTGCCGAGGTCCGGGCTGTGTTCTGCGGGTGGCTGGCAAAGATTTCGTGCTGTGTGCCACAGTTGCTCTTCACTGTGGTTCCGGCTATAAGCTGCTGTGGCCCTGAGCCGAGGTCGGTCTTTTTTCCCCGGTTGCCCTGAGCCGAAATCCGGCCTGTGTTCCACAGTCACCCTGCCACAAGTCCGGCCTTTGTGCCACGGTCGCCTTGCGCCGAGGTCGGGCCTGTGTGCTGCTGTCACCCTGCGCTGAGTTCTGATCTGTGTGCAACCTGCACCCTGCACCGAGGTTGGGGCTGTGTTCCACGGTCGGCTAGCGACGAGTTCTGGGCTGTGTGACGTGATCGCCCTTTACTCAGTTTCAGGCTGTGTGCCTCGGGCACCCTTTGCTAAGGTACGGGCTCTGTGCCATGTTCGCCCTGCACCGTGGTCCTGGCTGTGTTTCGCAGTCAACTACCAACGAGTTCCAGGCGCTGTGAGGCTGTCGCCCTGCACAGATTTCTGGGGTGTGTGCTGCGGTCGCCCTTCACTGAGGTTCNGACTATTGGTGTTTAATGATAACATACAGAGAAGATGAGAAATGAGATAAAGGATGTAATAAGAATAAATTTCAGAATCTGTAGCAATATGAGGAAGGTGGCACATTAGGAGAGAGCACGGAAGCTCCAAGCCCTTTTCCCACAACTTGCCCAGTTTGTCTCTCTCTGAATGTTCCTGAGTTACTTCCTTTCAGAATAGATCAGTAACCTTGTGACTAAATGGATTTCTTGAGTTCTGTGAGCCACTCTAGCAAATAAATCAAACCTGAAGAGATGGTGGCAGGAACCTCAAACCTAAAATCAGTCGGAGAACTAATAAGTGAATTAAGTGAGGTAGCAGTATACAGAATTAAATACAGAAATCAGCTGCATCTCATTATACTAATAATGAAATATCAGAAAATGAATGTAAACAAAAAAATCCATTTTAAAATTGCATAAAAAAAAAAACCAACCAAAAACTTAAGAACCAACCAAGCCAAGGAAGTGAAGCACTTACATGCTGAGAACTATAAATCACTGATGAAGGAAATTGAAGATGATTGAAAGAAATGGAAAGATATGCCATGCTCTTGATTGTAAGAGTTAATATTGTTAAAATGGCTGTACTGCTCAAAGCAATCTACAGTTTTAAGTGTGCTCCCTAACAAATTACCCTTGACATTTTCCACAGAACTAGAACAAATAGTCATAAAATTAATCTGGAACAATAGAAGACCCAGGATTTACAACAGCAATCCTGAGGAAAAAGAATGAAGC
>SJYV01041915.1:0-20115 GCA_006410875.1 Neotragus pygmaeus
GTGGATTGCCCTTGCCCTACCCAGCTGTCTTATCACGTAGAGCTAACAGGCACCCAAGATGATTCTGGTGTAAATGCTCATAAACAACACTTTTAACACATCTATACAGCCCACTTGAACGAGTACCATAGTAGAATGTGAGACAATACTTAATAAAGAGGTGATGATTGAGAAGCTCAGTGGAAACCAGTAGAGACAGATGGGCCCAAGGTGGAGTTGGAGCCCAGAGAGTGCTTCTCAGAGGACGGTGACTTAGCATTCCAAAATAAAGATACCAGTAATTCACTTGGAAACTCATCCTCCGGCTCAATCCTCAGTTAAATGAGGAATAATGACATAGAACAGAAAAACCAATAGTATGAGTAATTTATAAGTTCCAGCATGTTCTCTCAGAAGCCCAAATGTTCTATACATTAATAACTAAGTCCTAAAAACCTCCAACTGTTGTAAGAGTACAGTATACAAATAATAAACCATCACTATTTTCTTTAACACGGTCCTTTTTTACATGTTTTTTTTTTTCCTACATAGAGATGCATGGTCCCTGAAATTATGTAATGGATACATGTATTCATTCATTCACTCATTCATTTATTCACTCACTCTACAAACATTTATTGAATATATAATCTAGGCACAGTGCTAGGGCTAAGTGGAAACATGTTCATAGTNACATAGAGATGCATGGTCCCTGAAATTATGTAATGGATACATGTATTCATTCATTCACTCATTCATTTATTCACTCACTCTACAAACATTTATTGAATATATAATCTAGGCACAGTGCTAGGGCTAAGTGGAAACATGTTCATAGTCTCAGTTCAGTTCAGTTCAGTCGCTCAGTCATGTCCGACTCTTTGTGACCCCATGAATCGCAGCACACCAGGCCCCCTTGTCCATCACCAACTCCTGGAGTTCACTCAGACTCACATCCATTGAATGAAGACAAAAATGCAACAGACAGGTTTCCCATGAATTGCATACTATAGTAGAGGTAGGCAGGCAACAGGTTATTACGGAGGGGCCTCAGAAGAGGATGTGGTCAACAGCATAAAAGGGGAGCATTCCAGACAGGTTTCAGAGAGCAATACTAACTTCCTCACTGTCAAATCTCAAGGCACATTCCTCAGACACTCCGCTGCTTCCAACAGTATCCAATACTGTCTTGAAATTTCCATTTGCCCAAATTTTCGTTATGAGACCCTGATTATTCTGCCTGTAATCTTTCCTGGCTGGCCCTTTTCCTATTCCATTGGATGGCACAAGCCTCTTAATGTGGCTGTTTTATTCTTTCAGTTTGGGCCAGAGCTTCTTACTCCTTGTTGTGTATCAGAATTACTGCAAAATCTTTTAAAAATGTACAGGTATCCCAGCATACCCTAGACTTGGGTTCGGGGCCTGCATATATAATCCATGTGCTTTTATTTTTTAAGATTCTTATGCCTGTCAGGATGAGAACCACCTACTTAAGCCTGCCTACCTCTAACTGCCCCATGTAGAGACTGTTCATTTCTGTATCATTCCCTCTCTCTGGCTTTCCTGCCTCAATTTGGGGCCTGGAAATAGTCATCAGACTGAGAACCTTGGAGTGAACTACGCATATATAATATACTTGTGAATGAATTAATACAAAGGAAAATTCTTTCTTGGTCCAAGTTTTGTAAATATGTTAATGAAAAGTATATCCTTTCTCTATATTCATCACTCAAGTAACAAAATACAGTCTTTGCTGCTGCTGCTGCTGCTGCTAAGTCTCTTCAGTCCGTGTCCGACTCTGTGCGACCCCAGAGATGGCAGCCCACCAGGCTCCTCCATCCCTGGGATTCTCCAGGCAAGAACACTGGAGTGGGTTGCCATTTTCTTCTCCAATGCATGAGAGTGAAAAGTGAAAGTGAAGTCGCTCAGTTGTGTCCGACTCTTTGCGACCCCATGGACTGCAGCCCACCAGGCTCCTCCGTCCATGGGATTTTCCAGGCAAGAGTACTGGAGTGGGGTGCCATCACCTTCTCCGATACAGTCTTTAATGATCTGTTAACCAACATTAAGCAAAATTAATCAAGGCATGTTAACAGAAGCCTTTCAGTTATCTTTAGAATCTGCATTGCATTTGGTATCCTATGTTATTAGTACCGCTAAGCAACAAAATATAAGTCCATTGAGCAATAATTGAGCAATGAACATAATTATAAACACATATGAAATTATTAATGAAATATGCAATAGCACTTCCAGAACTCACAACCAGACAATTCGCCATTTAATTACTGCCTTCTATCATCAATCTTTCAAAATAGAGTAGAACAAAGTTTTCATTTCATCCTTTCAAAATGCTTATGCAATTTGTTTTCCATTGTTATAGTTGCCTTGATAGTTCTGCTTTGTAGACCCTAAATTTTACAATGTATTACAAACTTTGTAGCCCATTCTCCTAAACTGGTGGTCAGAGAGCCAGGGTACAATATATCCCTATGAGTGATGCTCATTACATGAGTTAAGAACATCAAGAGGGGGAAATGAAGGAGGAAACAGACAGAGCTGGACTCCATCTCAGGCCAGGCTGCGAAGACTGGGCTACATGCATGGTTTCCCTCCCAAAGGACTCTGAACTCTGTGCTCGGTGTCTATAAAAATGGCATACCAATGGGAAACCAGACCCCCGGATGAAAGAGCCTCAGGACTTGGACTTGCCTAAAAGAATATGCGAATTATCTCTGTAACAGAGCAAAGTGGTAAATTCCATTATGTTTATAGGGATATGACCACAGGCCTATTGATAAACATCCACAGTTCATCTAGTCTTGTGACACATGAATCATGGGTTCACTTTGATCGTATCTCTCTTTTACCTTGTCCAGACTAGTTTCAAGGAATTTGGGGAGGTGGGTTTGAACAAGTACACTTAGAGTATGTAAGGTTTTCACAGAAACTGGTCAGGGTCCTTGGCTAAGAGGAGACTCTGCCTTGGGCCCGCCGGTGTAATGAACTGCACTCCACTATCTGCATTGTCCTTCTGAGTGAGTTCGTTCCCAGAACACATGGCTACAACATAGGGAGACTATGAAGAAACACTGCACTGGGAACGATTTGCTGGGAACCATACCACCACATGATTTACATTACTGAGACGCCCACAAGAGCCCATACTCTTCCTATGCTGGGCACCCAGGTTTATTGTTAGAAAAAAATGCTATGTTAAATAAGAATTTACCATAGGAAAAAATGTCCTAATAGGAGATAATTCTCCTAATCAATTATTTAGTCAACCATATGCCTTGTTGAGCTATTTTGGCTTCTCGGGGCTTTCCTGATAGCTTAGCTGGTAAAGAATCCACCTGCAATGCAGGAAATCCTGGTTCAATTCCTGGGTTGGGAAGATCTGCTGGAGAAGCGATAGGCTACCCACTCCAGTATTCTTGGGCTTCCCTTGTGGCTCAGCTGGTAAAGAATCTGCCTGCAACGTGGGAGACCTGGGTTCAATCCCTGGGTTGGGAAGATCTCCTGGAGAAGAGAAAGGCTACCTACTCCAGTATTCTGGCTTGGAGAATCCCATGGACTGTACAGTCCTGGGGTCACAAAGAGTCTCACGTGACTGAGTGACTTTCACTTTCACTTTCAAATTGGCCAGTCAAGACAAAACAGCCTGAAACAAAGTGAACAGTGGATTTTACCAGCTTATTCTGCTCGGCCTGGCAGCCAGGAAACTGGCCAGAGGCAGGGAGCTCACTTTCTTTTACAGCCTGCTGTGAAAGTAGCATGTTAAAGCACCATGTCCACCCCCAGAGGGCCCTGGGCCCTGCTGAGATGTTTCCATGGTAAAAAAAAAAAATCCTTTGCTTTATCTTTTAGGATGCTCCACCACAGGGAGCCTGTCACAGCCCCCGGTTCAGGAAGGAAACAATGTTCTCATGTAAAGAGGCATGGGGGTGAATCCTAACAGAGCTGGGGAAACCTCCCACCTGGCCCAGGCACCTAAGCTTCTGGAAAATTACTGAACTACCAAACTATGTAAAAATTCATTCCAAAAATCCCAAATTGCCAGTATACCTCCAAACAGCACTTATATAACCAATACATTCCCTCTGACTACAGGTTCACGGTTCCTGCTTGAGCCTGGGGTGAAGGTAGGGGGGATAGCTGCAGGGCTAGGACTGAAGATGAAAGAGGAGAAAGAGAGCTATGGGGACAAATCCAGGTCAAGCCCTACCCCCAGGGCTTGAATGAGCAAACTGAGGGTGAAGTTCAGCAGCTCAGAAGTATGATCTCTGCAAGTCAAGGACTGACAGAGCCTCATGGATGAAGCCTGGAGTTTTAAGCAATCAGGAGACGAGAAGAAAGGGCCTGGAGGCCCCATTTTACTCACTAAGCATAGTGTGACCAACCCCAAGTACTTCGGGCCTTGTAGACAGTTTAGTCATAATGTTATCTTTTCATAACTTAATTCAGTTCAGTAGGGTTTGCAGCAAAATGTCAGAAAGACGAATAATTCCAATCACAGCATTCCTTTGGGCATGTGGACTAGGGGAGAGATGGTGGGAGGACAGGAGTGATTAAAGAGTTCTCTGGTGCGAGAGCGCAACAGGTCAATGATCAGATACAAAGCCAACAGCTAGGAAGCTCTGCGGTCAAAGTTCATCGTGTGCCTCCTCTGGTACAAACACAGGCCTGTTTTCCACACTCTACTCTCCCAAGTTCTTTCACTCTTCAGTCCTCTCTTTCACACACTTACTCAAAATATTTACTATTTCAGACATAAAATAATACAAAGAATAATATGACAAACAACTGTGCACCCTCCTCTCAAGGAATGAAAGTGTGCAGGGACTCCCCTGGTGGTCCAGTGACTAGACTCCTCACTCCCAATGCAGGAGCCACAGTTCACATCCCTGTTCAGGGAACTAGATCCCCACATTTGAGAATTTGCAATTGAGAGTTTGCATGCCGTAACTAAGACCTGGTGTAGCCAAATAAATAAAAAGGAAAAGAAGAAAGAAAGAAAATATGGCTAGTCTGATAGGGACAGAGTAAAGGGACAAAGTAGGTGATTAAATAATTAACCCCACTAGGGGACTGTAAGTAGAAAAAACATGGGAGACCCTGTAAGTTAATGATAAAGAGCAGGCTTGCTTATGAGACCTGCCCCCAAACAAGAAAATAGTGGTAGCAGGAGCCCCACATCCTGCCCAGTAAGCTCAGTGAGCTAATGATGCCCAGGACACACTCTCTGCACACATAAAAAACACAGTAATTTGAGGACCTAACTTGACCATATAGGGATGAAAAACTTTCCTGCGCAACCTGGAGGAGGAACTGATGATAGAAACATCAGAAAAGACAAAAAGAGTTCTTCCCCTGGCTCCCCGCTTTTGATTATAAAACTGTAGCCCAGTAAGTTCTCAGCACCTGGCAACCCCTCACCTGCCACACAAGCATCCTATTCTAATAAATCACTTATCCGTATCTCTTTGCCTCTCACTGAATTCTTTCCGTGCTGAGATGTAAAGAACTGTGGTACTGGGAACTCTGGAACCTCCTGAAATGACACCAGGCGGTTTCAGATCCAGTCAAAGACCCCAAGCACACATCCCCCACCCCATTTCTCTCTCTCAACTCCACTGTTCCCCAANCAGGCAAGAGTACTGGAGTGGGGTGCCATCACCTTCTCCGATACAGTCTTTAATGATCTGTTAACCAACATTAAGCAAAATTAATCAAGGCATGTTAACAGAAGCCTTTCAGTTATCTTTAGAATCTGCATTGCATTTGGTATCCTATGTTATTAGTACCGCTAAGCAACAAAATATAAGTCCATTGAGCAATAATTGAGCAATGAACATAATTATAAACACATATGAAATTATTAATGAAATATGCAATAGCACTTCCAGAACTCACAACCAGACAATTCACCATTTAATTACTGCCTTCTATCATCAATCTTTCAAAATAAAGTAGAACAAAGTTTTCATTTCATCCTTTCAAAATGCTTATGCAATTTGTTTTAAAGAAATTACTCCTTCAAGTAAAATCAATTATAATAGCTAAAGCACATGTGCAACTTTACCGAATCAAACGTTGGGCCACTGTCCCGTGAGTAATAAAGTCATTCTACTGACACTTGGTTGTGGTGAAGGAAAGTGCAGGGCTCAGCAGAGACCAAGAAGCTAATGCTCAAAACACGGAACTCCTAGATGGGTTTCTGGGAAGAGTGTTTAGAGGCAAAGTGAGGGAGGGGAGCTCACCTGTTCTCCTGACCCAACTGCTACTTTTTGTCATCACTATATATTGACGTTCTTTCCATCATTAACTCTTGAGCCAGCCTTTTGTGAATCTGGGGAGGCTTGGGAAACTAAAGCTTGTCTACAAGCAAGAGGCAGGTGGAGGAGATTGTAGAGTCTGTCCTGGGAAAGCCCCATAATGCCTCTTGCTCAGTTACAATACTTGACTGTCCTTTTCTTTTTGGAACAGAACTGCCTGCTGAGAATACTAGCTCTTTCCTGCTCTTCAAAGCTGTCCTTCCTGCCTGATACTGGGTGGGAATCTTGAATAACTCCGAAGTTCATTTCATAGTCCCTACTTTGGCACTCGGTGGCTTCCCGGTTGGTGTAGTGATAAAGATTCTGCCTGCCGATCTGGGCTGTGAAACAGGAGCATGAAATAGGAGGGGAAGGAGGAAAGGCAAGGGCCCGCACCAGGTATTGTGCAGGAGATAAAAGGGAAGATTTCCAAGCTCACCAGTGGTGTTAAGAAGTGAGGAACCACTTCAGACTCATTAGAATGACTACTTCAAAAGATGAAACAACAGAAAGCAAGTGTTGGAGATGCCAAGGCAGTTCAATGACTAGCCTGTCAACAAACAGCACTGGAACAATCAGATATACAGATGCGAAAAACAAAACAAAATAAGCCTCCATCTGTACTTCAGACCATATACAAAAATTTATGCAAAGTGGATCACGGACCTAAATGTAAAGCCTAAAGCTCTAAAACTTGTAGGAGAAACTACTCTAAAGATGCTGAGGTTGGGTAAGATTCTGCGGAGGATTCTGTGGCATTTGAGCCAGACCTTGGAGAAAGTAGAAGTGAAAGGACTCGGTAGCAAAATAGACATTGTAGAGTGAGGGAGGGATCAGACTTGGTCTGAGCCTCAACTCATTCTTACTGGCAGAATGCCAAGAGAATGACCCAGAAGCAACGAGGCTTACAGAAGCAGTCACGGGTTCAGAAGTCAGAGGAGAGCGTTTGAGGCACCAGCACAAAGTCAAGGCCGATATAGCCAGCACACAGCTGGAAGCAGCACACTGCAGCCATGGAAGAGCTATTTGCCTAATAATAACAGATAATGCTATGAGAGTGGCTGATGCTATATAGAATGAGGTAGAGTTGAAGACACAATCTTGGGGAACACCGACATTCAGGCGATGAAGGAGTAAAGAAGCAGCTTAGATGGAGCAGTGCCAGAACTGCCATGGAAAGACCCGATGAGATGATTATCTCTGACTCCTGTCTTGATCTTCTGTCCTGTGTTCAATGTGAGGAAGTCTCATGAGCTCCTTCAAAACACACCTAGAATTCAACCCCTCTCACCGTCTCCACTGCCATCCCCCTGATTCGAGCCACCAGCAGGTCTCACCTTCATTAAAGCAATCACTTCCTAACCTATCTTCCTGTTTCTTCCCTTGTTCGATACAGGATATCCTTAATAGACCAACAAGACTCCCCATCTTACCTAAAGTAAAAGCCTGTCTTTCTAATGCCTACAAGACCTTTCATGGTTGCCTCCTTCCAGCCCCCAACCCTTTGACCTCTTTTCCTGTTCTTCCATTCTGTATCATTCTCCCCCTTTATTCACTCCACTAGATCACCTGACCTGCTTGCCACTCCTTAAATAAAATAAGCATGCTCTGCTGTAACTGAAAGTGGGGTCTGGCTGTTACCACTCAAAAATCAATAAAAGAGGCAAGTTGGTGGAAAAAAAAAAAAAAGAATCTGCCTGCCACTGCAGGAGACACAGAAGACCTGGGTTTCACCCTTGGGTCAGTAAGATCCCCTGGAGTAGGAAATGGCAACACACTCCAGTCTTCTTGCCTGGAAAATTCCATGGATAGAGGAGCCTGGCAGCCTATAGTCCATGGGTTCACAAAGAGCTGGACACAACTGAGCATCACTACCATCACTCACTTTGGCATTCACACTAATCAATATTCTCTAATTCATCTTTACATTAATAAAAGTAGCATTTTGCCTTCTTAAAAAATGAAAATAAAAGCACAAGTGCAAACACAATTACACACCTACATTTTTGAAAATATTACACTGGGAAAAATATTTCTACTCCTGTGAAACAACACTGCTTCATTAATCACCCTCAAAAATAATTTGCTATTAGAAACATTTTGGTATGCTTTTCTTTCATTTTTGTACCTGAAAGAAATTTCATCTCATAATGATTCTTTCAGACTCTTGTATACATTGGTTTGGTTATAAGCAGACTTCTCCTGAGCTAAAAAATAAAGTATTTTCATTCCCAGAAGATTTAATCTTCTTTAGTCTCTAAATCTTCACTGTCTAATATGATAGCCACTACTCATGTTAAATGTGGGTAGTTCAAATTGTGATGTGCTATAAGTATTATATAAATGCTGGATTTTAAAGATTTAATGAAAAAACTTTAAATATCTCATTAATAGTTTTTATGATTATATGTTGAATAATTTAGACATATTAGGATAAATTAGACGTATTACTAAATTAACTTGACTTTTAAAAACTTATATTGTTGGACGAGTTTTGGTAATTTATGGCTTTCAAAGAACTGGTTCATTTCATCTAAATTGTTGAACTGATGTGCACAGAGTTGTTCCTAGTATTCCTACATTATATTTTTAATGTTTGTGAGGTTTAGAGTGATGTCCTCTCTTTCATGCCTAATACTGGTAATTTTTATCTGCTTTCTTTTAACCTTTCTCAGTCTGGCTAGAGGTTTATCAATTTTACTGACTTTTTCAAAGAACCATTCATTTCTCTGTTATTTTTCTGTTGTCAATTTCATTAATTTCTGCTCTTTATTTTTTGCTTCAGTCTGCTTGCCTCAGTTTTTAATTTGTTCTTATTTTTCCTGTTTAAGGTAAAAACCTAGATTTTTGGTTTGAGACATTTATCATTTTCTAAAGTAAGTATTTAATGCTTTAAAATCTACATGATGCTAATAGGAAATTTAAAATTACATACGTGCTGGAATAATTGGATATTCATATGTAAAAGAATTAAACTGAATCCGTATCCTACACCACTTAAAAAAGTTAACTGAAAAGGGATTAAAGACTTAAATATAAGACTTGAAACCATGAAATTTCTAGAAAACATAGGAACAAAGCTCCTTGACATGTGTCTTAGTAATAATTTTGGGGGGTATAACATCTAAAGCATAAACAACAAGATTAAAAATGAACAAGTGGGACTAAATCAAACTAAAAAGCTGCTGCACAACAAAAGAGATCATCAACAATGTGAAAAGATAATCTATGGAATGAGAAAATAATATTTTCAAATCATATATCTGATAAAGGGTTAATAGCCAAAATGAATAAAATTTCTTACAATTCAATAGCAAAAAAAAAAAAAAAGAAAGAAATTAAAAATGGGCAAAGGATCCGAACTGACACTTCTTTTTTTTACTTTATTTTAATTGGAGGCTAGTTACAATATTGTAGTGGTTTTTGCCATATGTTGATATGAATCAACCATGGGTGTACATGTGTTCTCCAGCCTGAAACTCCCTCCCACCTCCCTTCCCATCCCATCCCTCTGGGTAATCCCAGTGCACCAGCCCTGAGCACCCTGTCTCATGCATCGAACCTGGACTGGAGATCTGTTTCACATATGATAATATACATGTTTCAATGCTATTCTCTCAGATCATCCCACCCTTGCCTTCTCCCACAAAGTCCAATAGATTGTACTATACCTCTGTGTCTCTTTCGCTGTCTCGTATATAGGGTTATCATTACCATCTTTCTAAATTCCATATATGTGCATTAGTATACTGTATTGGTGTTTTTCTTTGCCTTACTTCACTCTGTATAATCGGCTCCAGTTTCATCCACCTCATTAGAACTGATTCAAATGTATTGTTTTCAATGGCTGAGTAATATTCCATTGTGTATATGTACCACAGCTTTCTTATCCATTCGTCTGCTGATGGACATCTAGGTTGCTTCCATGTCCTGACTATTATAAACAGTGCTGTATGAACACTGGGGTACACGTGTCTCTTTCAATTCTGGTTTCCTTGGTGTGTATGCCCAGCAGTGGGATTGCTGGGTCATATGGCAGTTCTATTTCCAGTTTTTTAAGGAATCTCCACACTGTTCTCCATAGTGGCTGTAAACTAGTTTGCATTCCCACCAACAGTGTAAAAGGGTTCCCTTTTCTCCACATCCTCTCCAGCATTTATTGTTTGTTGATTTTTAGATAGCAGCCATTCTGACCAGAGTGAGATGGTACCTCATCATGGTTTTGATTTGCATTTCTCTGATAATGAGTGATGTTAAGCATCTTTTCATGTGTTTATTATCCATCTGTACGTCTTCTTTGGAGAAATGTCTGTTTAGTTCTTTGGCCCATTTTTTGGTTGGGTCATTTGTTTTTCTGAAATTGATCTGCAGGAGTTGCTTGTATATTTTTGAGATTAATTCTTTGTCAGTTGCTTCATTTGCTATTATTTTCTCCCATTCTGAAGGCTGTCTTTTCACCTTGTTTATAGTTTCCTTCATTGTGCAAAAGCTTTTAAGTTTAATTAGGTCCCATTTGTTTATTTTTGCTTTTATTTCCATTACTCTGGGTAGTGAGTCATAGAGGATCCTGCTGTGATTTACGTTGGAGAGTGTTTTGCTTATGTTTTCCTCTAGGATTTTTATAGTTTCTAGTCTTACGGTAAGATCTTTAATCCATTTTGAGTTTATTTTTGTGTATGGTGTTAGAAAGTGTTCTAGTTTCATTCTTTTACAAGTGGTTGACCAGTTTTCCCAGCACCACTTGTTAAAGAGATTGTCTTTTCTCCATTGTATATTCTTGCCTCCTTTGTCAAAGATAAGGTGTCCATAGGTGTGTGGATTTATCTCTGGACTTTCTATTTTGTTCCACTGATCTATATTTCTATCTTTGTGCCAGTACCATACTGTCTTGATGACTGTGGCTTTGTAGTAGAGCCTGAAGTCAGGCAGGTTGATTCCTCCAGTTCCATTCTTCTTTCTCAAGATTGCTTTGGCTATTGGAGGTTTTCTGTATTTTGATACAAATTGTGAAATTATTTGTTCTAGCTCTGTGAAAAATACCATTGGTAGCTTGATAGAGATTGCATTGAATCTATAGATTGCTTTGGGTAGTAGTCTCATTTTTACTATATTGATTCTTCCAATTCATGAACATGGTATATTTCTCCATCTATTTGTGTCCTCTTTGATTTATTTCATCAGTGTTTTATTGTTTTCTATATATAGGTCTTCTGTTTCTTTAGGTAAATATATTCCTAAGTATTTTATTCTTTTCATTGCAGTGGTGAATGGTATTGTTTCCTTAATTTCTCTTTCTGTTTTCCCATTTGTTAGTAAATAGAANGATTTATTTCATCAGTGTTTTATTGTTTTCTATATATAGGTCTTCTGTTTCTTTAGGTAAATATATTCCTAAGTATTTTATTCTTTTCATTGCAGTGGTGAATGGTATTGTTTCCTTAATTTCTCTTTCTGTTTTCTCATTTGTTAGTAAATAGAAATGCAAAGGATTTCTGTGTGTTAATTTTATATCCTGCAACTTTACTATATTCATTGATTAGCTCTAGTAATTTTCCGGTGGAGTCTTTAGGGTTTTCTATGTAGAGGATCATGTCATCTGCAAACAGTGAGAGTTTTATTTTTTCTTTTCCAATCTGGATTCCTTTTATTTCTTTTTCTACTCTGATTGCTGTGGTGAAAACTTCCAAAACTATGTTGAATAGTATTGGTGAGAGTGGGAACCCTTTTCTTGTTCCTGACTTTAGGGGAAATGCTTTCAACTTTTTGCACTTGAGGATAGTGTTTGCTGTGGGTTTATCATATATTGCTTTTAGTATGTTGAGGTATGTTCCTTCTATGCCTGCTTTCTGGAGAGTTTTCATTATAAATGGGTGTTGAATTTTTCAAAGAGATCATCAACAAAGTGAAAAGACAATCTATGGAATCAGAAAATAATACTTTCAAATCATATATCTGATAAAAGGTTAATAGCCAAAATGAATAAAAACTCTTATAATTCAATAGCAAAAAAAAAAATTAAAAATGGGCAAAGGATATGAACTGACATTTCTCAAAAGAAAATATATTGAAAGGTCAACAGACATATGAAAAGATGCTCAACATCATTACAGGTCAACAGGTATATGAAAAAATGCTCACTAGTCATTATGGCATCTGGTCCCATCACTTCCTGGCAAACAGATAGGGAAACACTGGAAACAGTGTCAGACTTTATTTTTCAGGGCTCCAAAATGACTGCAGATGGTGACTGCGCCATGAAATTAAAAGACGCTTACTCCTTGGAAGGAAAGTTATGACCAACCTAGATAGCGTATTCAAAAGCAGAGACATTACTTTGCCAACAAAGGTCCGTCTAGTCAAGGCTATGATTTTTCCAGTAGTCATGTATGGATGTGAGAGCTGGACTGTGAAGAAAGGTGAGTGCCGAAGAATTGATGCTTTTGAACTGTGGTGTTGGAGAAGACTCTTGAGAGTCCCTTGGACTGCAAGGAGATCCAACCAGTCCATTCTGAANCAAGGCTATGGTTTTTCCAGTGGTCATGTATGGATGTGAGAGTTGGACTGTGAAGAAGGCTGAGTGCCGAAGAATTGATGGTTTTGAACTGTGGTGTTGGAGAAAACTCTTGAGTGTCCCTTGGACTGCAAGGAGATCCAAGCAGTCCATTCTGAAGGAGATCAGCCCTGGGATTTCTTTGGAAGGAATGATGCTGTAGCTGAAACTCCAGTACTTTGGCCACCTCATGCGAAGAGTTGACTCATTGGAAAAGACTCTGATGCTGGGAGGGACTGGGGGCAGGAGGAAAAGGGGATGACAGGATGAGATGGCTGGATGACATCACTGACTCGAGGGACGTAAGTCTGAGTGAACTCCGGGAGTTGGTGATGGACAGAGAGGCCTGGCGTGCTGCGATTCATGGGGTCGCAAAGAGTCGGACACAACTGAGCAACTGAACTGAACTGAAAACCCTCCCAGTTTGGGTCCTGCCAGAGGAAAGGCAACCTGTTTGTTTGTTTGTTTTCATTACTAAATGTCTTGGTTCTTTGACAGTTATTTTCTGATAAAAGGAAAGGCATGTAACTTTCTCTAGATGATATTACACCTACCTTTGAATTCTAACTGCCATTTGTATGCTGTGCAATCTTGAACAGATACCTTAACCTCTCTGAGCATTGGCTAAATCATTTGTCCCTCTCCTAGGGTGATTTTGAGGAGTAAAAGTGATCATGTTATTAAGTGTCCCCCCACAATATAAAGGCTCATTAAATGTTACTTTCCTTTCCTTCAGGAAGAAAGTGAGTTTGGAAATGAACAGATGCTTGGTAAGAGCAGACATCTAGGTCATGTGCTTGGCTTTTAGTAGTAGCCTATTTATTTTGAAGAGGGGGCACAGGAGAAGGGAGGAGATTGGAGGGTGGAATGAAGGTCTCTTCCATGATAGGAAGGTACATAGACTGGAGAGGAGGTGATAAATGGGCATCTGAGATCCATTTTGAAATATCTGAAGGACTGTCACGTGGAGGAGCGAGTTGGTTTCTTCTTTGTGGAACTAGAATCACAAATGCTGCAGAGAATCCAGTTAACCATCCCAGCATAAGAGGGGCCTTAGCAAATACTTGGAATTACAAAAGTTGGAACCTTGGGAGGTCATGAGTTTCCATACATAGAGATATCCAAGCACTTATTTATTCCTTCCTTTATTCAGTAAGCACATGCAGTGAATAATACGTATGAGGACTTGCCCTAACAGTCCAGGGGAGGAGACAAGATCTGGAGATGTCCAGAGTAAAAGATGGAAGCTTCAGATGGGTGAAGGGGTGGAGTAGCAGGTGCTGAGATGCTGTGATCAATTCTCAATGCTGTCATTACTAATTCATCTAATGAATCTTGAGCATATACATGTGCCAGGCGCAATGCTAATTTTTTTCAATGGATCAGTGGTTTTCATAGCAACCTGATGAGGCAGGTACTAATGAGTCACATTTTACAAATGAGGAGATTAAGCTAAGAATGAAGAGGGTTGAGATTCTAGTTCGGGTAGCTTAAATCAGAGCTGGCTGTTCACCAAGCACCAGTGGTTGCCTCCCAGCCCCACTGCCCCTCCTTAGAGGATCAGCTCTGCATGTGGGAGGTTCTGGCCTCTCCCCACTCCCCTCCTCCAGGCCAGAGCTAATTGGTCCAGATTGGCTTAGCCTGGGCCAATCAGAGTCTCTGTCCTGGAATACAGAGACAACGGACCAGTTAGGTGATGAAAGTGAACAAAAGGGCTAGTCATTCTGTGTCCGACTCTTTGTGACCCCATGGACTCTAGTCCTCCAGGCTCCTCTGTCCACGGGATTCTGCAACAAGAATACTGGAGTGGGTTGCCATTCCCTTCTCCAGGGGATCTTCCCGACCCAGGGATCGAACCCAGCTCTCCTGAGTGGCAGGGAGATTCTTTACCGTCTGAGCCACTGGGGAAGCCTTTTTGAGGTTAGGTGATGGGAGATTTGCAAACCAAAGACTGTGGATGAGTAGAGAAAACCATACTTTGGTGGGAAAGACAGCACCACTGCCTTATTAAGAGCAGCAAACAAGGGAGACTAGGGTTCCCAAAAGCGGAGAATGAACTTGGCCATGACTTTCCCACTCTGCTCCTCAGGCTGCCCTGCTGAACTGGATCTGTGTAAGATGCCACATGTTCTTCTCCCCTCGGTACCTACTCTCCAGACCCTTGGAGAAGTACCTCCCACCCATGATGCCACAGCCTGGGGAAAACCAGAATCCATGACAGTGGTCTCTGAATCCCTAGCAGGCTCCCTCTTACATCCTCTCTGCCCCTGGGCTTGGTACTACACCACCATCTGTGTAGATGTGCAATGCAGATGCTTCAGTTTCCATAGCAACAAATCAAAACAAAGCCCTGTGATACTCCCACAGGTCATTTGAGGAGTTGTAGAACTAAGGCCCACAGAAGGGGTGGCACCGAGCTCTTTACAAACAAACTGTTTAAAAATCCACATTTTATATCCCTGGCTAATAAGGTGTTTTTCATCAGCCTGCTCGAAGCAGTTCTTTCCCTTGAGCCAGTCTCATCTCCTCCCTTGCCCTTGTTTTTCTCAGCTCCCTCCCTCCCAAGTATGACACATGCCTCTTCCTGCCCCACGAAGAGCAATTTCGTGCTCTTCTGAGAAGCCAGGGCACCAAAAGGTGCCTGGGCTCTTGGGAACACTACCCCAAGAGTTTGTCAAACTATGATTCCCAGAAAAAACATTTCCTCCCTAAGAGGAATGTGGGTACCAGCTACTAAGGTGTTAACATTCCCCTAATTTCTGACACCTTTACTGAACTATCTTTATGGAAAACGTAACTATGCTAAGACCTCTACTTCCCAAAATCCCTTTCCCTGTGTGGTTCCAAGTAAAAGGTGGGAGACAAAATAGATAATCAATGAGAACTGGCTGTAGAACACAGGGAAGTCTACTCAGTGCTCTCTGGTGACCCAAAATGGGAGGGAAGTCCAAGGAGGGGCGGCTATGTGTGTACGCATGGCTGATTCACTTTGCTCTGTGGCAGAAAATAACACAGCACTGTAAGGCAACTATACTCCAGAAAAAAAAGAATTACAGTAATCATTATGATGAACATCGTGATACTAAATTAAAAAGGTGTGCATTATAAAGAAAAAAGAAACTAAATCTAAAAGCAAGTACTCTCCAGACTTGGTATAAAGTATGCAATAAATGTTAGCTGTAATCATGAAAAACTAAAAATAAAAATGCAAGATTCCGGGAGGCAGAAGGGAAGCAGTAATGTTGACCCTTTGAGGGCGGCCGTGGTTAGAGCGTGAAGGTAGTTCTGGCTCATCCTCACTGTCCACTGCTTCCTGTCCAACTTGTCTTCCGGGCTGCCTGACCTGCTGGCCAAACATGGCCCCATATCTTCTAGACACCGGGCAGACGAGATGACAGACGTGCATAGACCTGCCCCCCTCTGCAGCCCTACCGTAACCAGACGCATGCGCCTGACCTCTCAGAAGGGCAGCCCTGCGTCTCCTCTGGTGCTCACCTTCCCTCCCCTGACCTCCACTTCCCCGGCTGCTCCCACGATTGTGACCAGTCTAATTCCTATAATCATCCCTTGCCCTGTAACTCATGGTGGTTCTGCTTTCCCAGTTGAGCCTTGATACCCATGTCCCTTCTCCATGCAGGAGACACAAGTTAGATCCTTGATCCAGGAAGATTCCACCTGCCGTGGCACACCTACGCCCCTGTGCCACACCTGTTGAACCTGCTCTCTGGAGCCCGAGAACAGAAATGATTGAGCCGTGCTGTGACTCCTGAAGCCTGCCAGCTCCATACCCCTTGCTCTGCAGCCAGAGGAGCCACCACAGTGAGAAGCCCACACTCCACCACCAGAGAGTAGCCCCCCCTTGCCGCAGCTAGAGAGAGCCTGTGCGCAGCAACAAAGACCCAGCCCAGCCAAAAATAAATAAGTAAAAGGGTTCTTTAAGAAAAGATACACATCAAGAAGCTTTACAGAAGCAGCCAGTGGCCAGAGGCAGTGAAACTTCCTCTAGGCTGGCGATTCTCCTCAAAATCACTGGCTTAACCTTGACTCACCCAAAGCCAAGGAATCCCTTGGAGAGCTTTAGAGAAGATGCTGATACCTGGGTCTTACTTCCAGATTCGGAGTTAATCAGTCCAGAGTATGGCTTGGCCATTGAAAGTTTGAAAACACGTTGGATGATTCTCCCCATACCTTCCATATATGTTCCTCACCTCTTCACTGAATGAAATAGAACCCAAGTGTCTGTCAGCTGCTTGCAGATGACTCATCTTGCTTTTTTGCCATATTTTTTAATGGTGAAATTGAGTGAAGGTATAAAATGTGCCCGCATTGGCACAGCAATAAGTACCTCTCTCTCCTGTAGCTTAGCTCTTGATCAGAATCAAATGAAATGTATGTTTGTGGTCTCCCAGGGTGTCCGAGAATCCCAGTGCCATTTGTTGTCCTCATCATCACATCCATTATAGTTCATTGATTAAGCCTTTAATTGAAAGCGGTGCTGTGTTTATCAAGAAATTTATATTTATAAGCTTTCTAAAGGCACATAACCAGAAGCAGAATTTATAATCACTCAGTAATGATCACTTTCAATTCATTCCATTGTCCACCTGTTTTCGACCCCTAAAAAGCAACACGGGGTCTCTTTTTTAATTTTAAGAAATCACGTGAGTAAGCCGAGAGTTGGAAGACAGGGGATTTCTGAACTTCTTTACTGAACTGCGAGGGATTCTGGCATTTAAGGGTAGTAACTGTTTAAGAGAAGGGGGCAACAGAGGATGAGATGGTTGGATGGCATCGCTGACTCAGTGAACATGAGTTTGAGCAAACTCCGGGAGATGGTGAAGGACAGGAAAACCTGGCATGCTGCAGTCCGTGGGGTCGCAAAGAGTCGGACACGACTGATTGAGTGAGCACAGGCACAAAGTGAGATCTACGTTTCACTTTGAAAGCAACACTTTAGAAAAGCATGAATAGAGAAGCATTTTAGCCTGACTTGAACTAGGCCGGCTAATGGCAAGGGACCTCTGTATCGTCCTTCCCCCTTAAGGTTGGTGATTATCTGTGGCTGTTCCACTGTCTCTGAGTACTAACCCTGCCCCTTAGGCCACCATAAATGGCCTTGAGCTGTTCTGGAGGAAAAACTCCATCTGCTCCTAGAACGATTTAGAGTAGGTCTGCTCGGTGCTCTGGTGATTAAATTCAGGGATCCTTGCCCATGGTTTCATTAACTGCCTGGAGGAGTAAGCCTTCTGGCCATCTGTCGTCTGCCATGACTCTGTTATCTCTGCTTGCTCCCCTGACAAAGTTAACCTGAGCCAGAGCTTGCTCAAGCAATCAGCAGCACTGGATTTGGAGATGGGACCTCGGTTGAGATCTCGGCTGTGGGACTTTGATTCATTTGGTCCAGTTTTTCCCGAGGTAGGGTACCTGTTGGAATGACTTTAGGTAATATTTAGGAAAGCTTTAGGAATTTATTGTCATGTCTTTTAAAAAGGAAAAGTATTGGTTCTTCTGTTTATGGTGCTGTAAAAATTTTATACTAAAGTTTTCTAATGTTAAAAATTAAAAAATGATACCGATGAACCTGGGCTTCCCAAGTGGCTCAGATGGTAAAGAATGCCTGCAATGCAGAAGATGTGAATTCGATCCCTGGCTGGGAAGATCCTCTGGAGGAGGAAATGGCAACCCACCCCAGTATTCTTGCCTGGAGAATCCCTATGGACAGAGGAGCCTAGCAGGCTACAGTCTATATAGACTCAAAGAATTGGACACGACTGAAATGACTGAGCTCACACACACACACACACACACACTGTAGCTGCGTTGGAGGATTACGATTGGTGTGTGTTAGAATTCTTCAGCAACGGGTTCCCGTAATAAAGACTGACTTAGGTCTGGATGTGTGATGTGGGCCCAGCTGCTGGGCCAGCCTCTATTTTATGGGTTCTGATATAGGAATTAACTTTATCACTCTTTCTGACACCAAATATGTGTCAGTCTTACACATCAGTTTTCCAGTTCTCTTAACACCAACTGGATATCCAATAATCCAATTACATGCTGACCTGGAGTTCAGATCTGATCCCACCACCGAAAGGGCTCCATCCCACATGACAGCCTTCAGATGCCTGTCACAAGTCCCAGGCCACCCACACTTCTGCCCAGCCAACTACAAATTTGGGGGTTTCTATGACCCTCCCACACATACACACAAGGTTTGATCATTTGCTGGAATGATTCATGGAACTCAGGAAGACATTTTACTTACATTTACAGGTTTATTATAAAAACGAAAAAAAAATTAGAAAATAAAGGCTACAATTCTGGAAGAGCCAAATGAAGGCGCTCCATTTGGGCAACGTGTAGGGGGAGGGGTGAGCATGTAGAACCTCCACTCCCTGTGGGCACATCTTCTCAGCAGACCACTGTGTCCCCCAAACCAGAACCCCCACAGATCTCACTGTTTAAGAGGTTTTTTTAATTTATTCTTATTTGGAGGGTAATTGCTTTACAATATTGTGTTGGTTTCTGCCATACAACAGTGTGAATCAGGCGTAAGTGTACATATGCCAGAGTTTCTGTAACTCAGTCTGCATCCCACCTCTTCTCTCCAGAGATCGGGGGTGGGGGGTGGGGATAGAAGCACCCACCTTCTAATCCTGCGTTTAGTCTTCCTGGTTGTTACCCGAAAGACTGAGTTCTTCTCTTGGTGGGTGTCAAGCTGAAACCGTGTGGCTCAGATTAAAAGACCAGAAACTCATGGTCTTTTAATTGAGATTAGACACCTGGTTTCAGGACTTAATGAAACTCAGGTTCTTAATGTCTCGTTGCAGGAAGAATTCAGTGAGAGACAAAATGGTAGGTAAGAAGTGGATTTATTTAGAGAGAAATGAACTTCACAGAGTGTGGGACCTCTTGGAAGGCTAGAAGCATCAGGGTACAGGGTTGTCAGTTTTTTTAGGAGTGGGTAAAGTCATGAACTTCCAGATGTTCAAGCTGGTTTTAGAAAAGGTAGAGGAACCAGAGATCAAATTGCCAACATCCGCTGGATCATGGAAAAAGCAAGAGAGTTCCAGAAAGACATCTATTTCTGCTTTATTGACTATGTCAAAGCCTTTGACTGTGTGGATCACAATCAACTGTGGAAAATTTTGAAAGGGATGGGAATACCAGACCACCTGACCTACCTCTTGAGAAACCTATATGCACGTCAGGAAGCAACAGTTAGAACTGGACATGGAACAACAGACTGGTTCCAAATAGGAAAAGGAG
>SJYV01041916.1:0-28267 GCA_006410875.1 Neotragus pygmaeus
CATAGAAGTTAAATAAGCAGGGTGACAATATACAGCCTTGACACATTCCTTTTCCTATTTGGAACCAGTTTGTTCTTCCATGTCTGGTTCTAACTGTTGCTTCCTGACCTGCATACAGATTTCTTAGGAGGCGGGTCAGGTCTGGTACTCTCATCTCTTTAAGAAAACCAATCAAGTCACCCAGGCTTCTGTTATAACCAATTTCCTTTCTTTGCCTCCCGGCTCCCTATGTCACTCTTTCTCCTGGCTTTTGACTTTGGAATGCTCCTAATCATTTCTGGTTTGGTGCTGCTGATCCCAACAAATATTTGCTCCAATAAACTCTTAAATTTTTTAATATGTCTCATTTGTCTTTTAATAGTTCCTTTTTGGTTTTTTTTTACACTTTCAATTTTAAAATTTTATTTATTTATGTTATGTTACTTTCTGCTGTACGACATGAATCAGCTATATGTATACATATGTTCCCTCACCCTTGAGCCTCCCTCTTACCCTCTATGCCAACACATGAATAGATAAGGAAGATGTGCTACATATATACAATGGAATATTATTCAGACATTAAAAGGAATGAAATTGAGTCAGTTATACTGATGTGGATGAACCTAGAGTCTGTCATAAGAGTGAAGTAGGTCAGGAAAAGAAAAACAAATATTGCATATTAACACACATATATGGAATCTTACAGCAGTTCTTAAAAAGGATCCTTATGATTTTTCATCTTGAAAGTGTAATGAAAGATGTAAAAGTACTTTTATCATAAGCCTTCTTAAAATGAAATTTAGGTTATACTTTCAACTATACATCAGTTCTTAAAAGAAAATATCAATAAATAAAGTGACAGGGGAGGGGATTGGGAGATAATTTTTACAAAGAAAATGAAAGATAGTTTAAGACTACATATTTCAATTCATATTGGATTATTTTGAAACATAGGCATAAAGAAGACCAATTTTGCAGAAATGTTTGGAGAGTTCATCAATTTCCTTAATGGCCTCTCAGAATATTTTACTAGTCAGATTAGTCTCTTTTGTATGGCACATTTTATCATCACCCTTGTTAACTTTATCTTCAATTTTTTATTGATCTAACTCTCTGAATTTTTATCTGCTAGCAGTTTTGCAGGTGATTTTGTGCTCTCCAGACTCTCATTTCATTAAGTCTTGGAACTCTGATGACTTAGATTATGACTATGTAGATAATGAGGACCCTGGTGTATGTTTATGTAGTGGAGATAACACTTTAATACAGATCTATACTCTATATTGCTACTTAATTCTAAGGACAGTTATTTCTCAATGTCTTTACGAAATCTGTATAAACATCATTTAAGTAAATGACTACTAATAGTCTATCTTACAGATAAATTATAATCTGTAATTTTTTTCAACATTACCTTATTTTGGATATTTTCTGTTTGCTCCTTTTTGGCTCTTATAAATAACATCTCTGAGCACAAATCTTGTTTTTCCTCCTAATAAGTAACTAGGAGTATAATTACAAAGTAAAAAACTATGGACACTTTTATCCAAATTGCCAAATAGTTTTTCTGAATATTAGTTACAATTCATACCTTTATCAGAAGTATATCAGCATTCATGGAATCATACCTTTGCCAATATTATTACCAAGGAAAATATTTCTGATAACCTAATATGAGAAAATGATATCTACTTATTTTTATTTGAATTTCTTTGATAATGAATTTTAAGGCATTATGAACAAGATGTTTTTAAAGATGTTTTCATGTTTTAAAAATGTATATAATCGGTATCATACTGCATGTGTCATTCAGGAGGCGATTTCTCTTTAATTTTTTGTTCCAAATTAATCTTTTTTTAAGGATTTATCTATGTCAAAACACTTTAACTGCTAGAGATATTTAATCATAATTCTTCTTTTTCTATTTAGCATTTTTTATTTTTTGCTATTGCAGATAATACAAAAAATTTAAAATAAGCCTCCTGGTGCACTAAGGCATATATACTTGGAAGGAGAATTGTTGGGTCTTAGAGAATCTACGTCCTCAATTTTACTACTTGCAGCCATATTTTAATCCATAGTGGATTGTCCCAATTTACATTCTCCCCAGCAATTAATGAGAATTCCCAATTCTCTGCACATTTGAGAAGGTTTGGTCTTGAGAAGCTTTAATTATTTTAAAAAAAATTTCCATTTTCCTGGTTCTAGTGAAATTGAACATCATTTCATAAATACATTGGCCACTTGGATTTTTCCTTCAGTGTATATTCTATTTGTATCTTTTAACCAGCTATATGTTGGTTACTTCTTTCATATTGAATTATATAAGCATTTCATATTTTCTAGACATTAATCTTTTGTTGATAACATGCATTGAAAAATATAGTTTCTCAGGCTGTGACTTGTCTTTTCACTTTGCTTTCATATTTGTAATGGTGCAGACTTTTGGAGAAGGCAATGACACCCTACTCCAGTACTCTTGCCTGGAAAATCCCATGGATGGAAGAGCCTGGTAGGCTGTAGTCCATGGAGTCGCTAAGAGTCGGACACGACTGAGTGACTTCACTTTCACTTTTCATTTCATGCATTGGAGAAGGAAATGGCAACCCACTCCAGTATTCTTGCCTGGAGAATCCCAGGGACGGGGGAGCCTGGAGGGCTACAGTTCATGGGGTCACAAGAGTTGGACACAACTTAGGTACTAAACCATCACCACAAACCATTTTTTAAAAAATAAAAATTCATGCTTTTTGTTGTTTAAGAAAATCTCTACTCAGATCAAGAAGACGTTCTCCCAATTTTCTCCTAAAACTTGTGAGTTTTTTTTTTTTTTTCTAGTTTATGCCTTAATTTACTTGGAATTTATTTCTGTGGTTGGTGGAAGAGAGAGATAATTTTGTGGGCAATTAATCATATCAGGATCATTGATTAAATATCCCATCTTTTCTTTAAATATCTCCATTGATTTCTTTTAAGGTCATTTATTTCATATATCAAGTTTTAATTTACATGTGCGCTTACTTCTGAGTTCTCTACTCTCTTCTATTGGCTTATTTGTCCATTTCTTACTAATATACTCTCAATAATTTGACTTTATAGTTAAGTCTTGATCTCTAGTAGGGCAAGCCTGCCTTTCACTTTATATCTAGTTTAGGAGTGTCTTAACCCTTTTAACCCCTTTCCCTTACATGTGAATTGTAGAATTGAATAAATACTCGAATAGAATCTCATTTCTTTTATAGATTTATTCGGGGAGAATTAATGTCTTTTCAATATTGAATCTTCTATTCACAGACATATTTTATTTCTCCATTCATTCAGGTCTTTTCATATGAACTACACTATTGTAATTTTTAAAATAAAGATTTTACAAAATATTTATTCATTTCTAGATTTTATTGACTTTATGGGTGATATTTTTTCCATTATGCTTTCTAATTGGCTATTACTTACAGACCTCTTCTGACCTTCTAGCAGCTTTTTTGAGATGTTATTTATGTATCATACAATTCATTCATTTAAAGTATTTGTACACAATTTAATGTTTTTAGACTATTCAAAGATATGTGCAACCATCACAACAGTCAATTTTAGAAGGTTTTCATGACTTCAGGAGAAACCCAGCATCTTTCAGTTCACCTCCTACGTTTCCATTTCGCCCCCACCCCCAACAAGGGTTTTGGACACGTCTTCAGAATGAAACAAACATCCATCCAAGAGAGTGAATGAAATTAATAAGGGAAAGAGAATAAACAGAGCAGCAGAGGCCCTGAGAAAAAATGTGTATTTTTAGGAGGCAGTAAAAGGAAGAGGAATTATCCCAGGGGGACATGGGATCCACGAGAAATAGAGATGAGGGTCATCCGTAGGAGCCACGGGGAGAGTGAATCCCATTGAATGAAACATCAATATTACAGAAGAAGAATGAGGCCAGAAAATCAGTCACTGACCTTTAGGCAGCTCCTTGGTGACCTTTGGGAGAAAAGATTTTATAGAGCATGAAGTGGGGTAAAATGGAAAGAATAAAAATAGGACTGTAAATCATGGAGAAACCACAGAGGAACATTCCTCAAGTTATTAGAAGTCTAAACATGCTTATAAGCAAAAGAGAAAAAAATCTGTAGAGAGAAGAAATTGAAGGTGGCGTGTGCCATGCTTATGGAGGGAGGAGGATTCAGGAAGCGATGAAAAAGGTATGTGGCTGAGTTGAGTAAAAGAAGATGTGCTCTAAAATTTTTTTTAATTTAATTTTAATTTTTTATATTGGAGAATGGTTAATTTACAATGTTCTATTAGCTTCAGGTGTACAACAAAGTGAATCAGTTATATATATATATATATATATATATATATCCATTCATTTTCAGATTCTTTCCCCATATAGGTTATTACAGAATATTAAGTAGAGTTTCCTGTACTTTACAGTAGGTTCTTCAGTTTGGTTCAGTTCAGTCATTCAGTCGTGTCTGACTTTTTGCAACCTCATGGACCGCAGCATGCCAGGCCTCCCTGTCCATCACCAACTCCCCAAGTTTACTCAAACTCATGTCCATTGAGTCGGTGATGCCATCCAATCATCTCATCCTCTGTTGTCCCCTTCTCCTCCTGCCTTCAATCTTTCCCAGCATCAGGGTCTTTTCCAATAAGTCAGTTCTTCACATCAGGTGGCCAAAGTATTTGAGTTTCAGCTTCAGCATCATTCCTTCCAACAGACATTCAGGACTGATTTCCTTTAGGATGGACATGTTGGATCTCCTTGCAGTCCAAGGGACACTCAAGAGTCTTCTCCAGCCCCACAGTTCAAAAGCATCAGTTCTTCGGCACTTAGCTTTCTGTATAGTCCAATTCTCACATCCATACATGACTACTGGAAAAACCATAGCTTTGGCTAGACAGACCTTTGTTGTCAAAGTAATGTCTCTGCTTTTTAATAGGCTGTCTAGTTTGGTCATAACTTTTCTTCCAAGGAGTAAGCGTCTTTTAATTTAATGACTGGAGTCACCATCTGCAGTGATTTTGGAGCCCAGAAAGACAAAGTCTGTCATTGTTTCCACTGTTTCCCCATCTATTCGCCATGAAGTGATGGGACCAGATGCCATGATCTTAGTTGAATTTTAAGCCAACTTTTTCACTCTCCTCTTTCATTTTCTTCAAGAGCCTCTTTAGTTCTTCTTCGCTTTCTGCCATAAGGCTGGTGTCATCTGCATATCTGAGGTTATTGATATTTCCCCCAGCAATCTTGATTCCAGCTTGTGTGCTTTCTCCAGCCCAGCGTTTCTCATGCTGTACTCTGCATATAAGTTAAATAACAGGGTGACAATATACAGCCTTGATGTACTCCTTTTCCTATTTGGAACCAGTCTGGTGTTCCGTGTCCAGTTCTAACTGTTGCTTCCTGACTGGCATACAGATTTCTCAAGAGGCAGGTCAGTGGTCTGGTATTCCTATCTCTTTAAGAATTTTCCAGAGTTTGTAGGTTCCTACTAGTTATCTATTTTATACGTGTTAATCCCAAATTCCTAATTTACTCTTCCCCCCACTTTTCCTCAGTTCAGCTGGTAAAGCATCTGTCTGCAATGCAGGAGACCCAAGTTTGATTCCTGGATTGGGAAATTCTCCTGGAGAAGGGATAGGCTACCCATTCCAGTATTCTTGGGTTTCCCTGGTGGCTCAGACAGAAAGAATCCGCCTGCAGTTGTGGGAGATCTGGGTTCTATCCCTGGGTTTGGAAGATCCCCTGCAGGAGGGCATGGCAACCTACTCCAGTATTCTTGCCCTGAGAATCTCATGGACAGAGGAGCCTGGCAGGCTGTAGTCCATGGGGTCGGAAAGAGTCGGACACGACTAAGCACAGCACAGCACCACTTTTCCTCTTTAGTAAAAAGGGACTGTTCTTAGCCCCCATCTTGTCATGGCTAAATCTATATCATTGCTTCCAATTAAAAAAAAAAAGGAGGCTGCTCTTTCTGGCAGGAACTAAGTCTTTGGAGCTGGAGCAGGAAAGTTAGACGTTCATCTTAGGAGATGATCATTTCTCGTCAAGACTTCTGAAGATAGTGGAATGGAGGAAGAAGCGAGCGCCTGGAGCACCTGGAGTAAGAAGGGAGGGGCGTCCACATGCCAGATACTCTCCACTTGCACAAGCCCAGGATGGGGAAGAAAATGAGGTGCTGCCCTGGAGCAAGCTTCCTGTTTGCCAGGCCAGCAGTGACGCAGCCTCTTTAAACTGCTTCAGAAGCCATGAGAACCAAGCACGCACACAGAAACTCACTCACACATGCACACGCGCACACACACACACAGACACACACACAGACACACACACAGACACACACACACACCAGCTTCAGGGGTTGACTGGAGCAGCCCCAGTACATTCTGGGCTCCAGCCCCTTGGAGCCCTTGCCACGCCCCCGGCCACACCCCCTCTGAGAACTGTGGGACTCCTCTCTTTCCTGTGTACACAGGTGGAGTAAATCGCATTCCCATCTCCAGCCCTGCCTCTGGCCCAGCCCAGCTGCTGACACCCTACCTTTGGGCTGTGAACTCTACTCCCATGATCAGGCCTGGGGCAGCTTGAAGGCAGTGAGGAAAATCCCTTACACTTCCTCTCATAACAATTTCAAACCGGCTTTCCCAAAACATGATGTCATTTCATTCTCATGGCACCACAGCATTACTGTCCCCAGTTTAAAGATGCCAATCACTAGGTATCTGGAGTGAGACCATGCAGCTGATATTACTATCCAGGCTTTTTGATTTGAAAACCCCAGCTCTTTCAAGCTCCCCCAAGATCTATTCTTGACAGGTCCACTTGAGCGTTGGGGAGGTGGGTTCTGGGAATTGAAAGGCAAGAATGAGGGGGAAAAGGTGAATGACGAAAGCAATGACACAAAACTGCCGCGCAGTCTTAGCTTGCTGAGGATGGTTCCTTCCTCTGTGTTCAGGAAGCCATCTCCATGTCTACTGAAGGGACACCATGGTACCTATATATGTAAAGTCTTCTGGAAATCAAAGGCTTAATGAGTTCTTAGAAGCAGTAAGGCAGGCAACGTAGGTGGGCGTTTGGTGATGATGGTGGTAGTTGGGACATGGACAGGCGAAGGGCACTGTACAAGCAGGAAATGGACCGTTTCCTCCTCCTTCACCTTGGGTGTGGGCTGGTCTGTTCCCCAGTGAAGGGCACTGGCCAGATATGTGACCTGGGTGAGTCCCTTCATCTTTCCAGGGCTGGGCTTCCTTTCCTGGATGACAAGATGGTATTAGATGATTCCTAAGATCTGACTAAACCCAAATCGTCTCTGAGTCCTTCATTGGTAGGAAAATGGAAATTGTCGAGCAGGAGAAAAATTTCTTCAGGTGGACTTCCTGTTCAAGGCCTCTTCTGATTTCCCACGGGAGCAGTGAAATCATGAATGAGTCTGTGAAACATCATTTTCTGGGAGGTGGTTTTTGCTGTTGTGCTGCTTATAAAATGAACAAACCTATCAACCAATGAACCAACTAACTACCCAACAAATCAACTGACTGGCCAACACATACCTGAGTGGGTAGGAATGGAGCCCTTGCAAACATCCTCTTCTGTGAAAAACAGCGAATAATGCTGAAATAGAGAGGCATACTGAGATGCCCCCAGCAATCCCAGACCTGCAGCGTTCAGTGGACCCTACATATGACTGACAGTAATGTACGTGGCCAGCTAGACTGGTCTTGCATCGAGGCCAGTGTGCCTTGGAATGAAGTGTTTTCAGGGATGGATTTTCTCTAAAGCTCCAGTGGCTGGACGGCTGCCCCGGGGTGTTTCCGAACATGAACCTGTAAGTGTCTGGTGCTCCCAGGCTCGCAGAGCATGGGCGATTTTGGTTTCATGTGGCCCTGCCAACAGTGGAGAGGCCCCGAATGCACTTTCAGTCATGTGATCCGGTGACTCAGGCCCTTTCTGGTTCGTGCTTGTTGGAGTATGAGAACCAGGGAGGAAAGGTGAAAAGCTATACACCAGCTCTCTGGGAGGGTCTGGGCTTGAGTAATACTTTGTTGTTATATGGCTCACCCTGAAGCCTTTTTATGCAAGCATAATTAAGTTATAGCTGTAGAATCGTGCTCTCCAAGTGAGGTTTCTAGAGCTCATATATTTTAGCTCCTGTCTCCAACAGGAATAAGCCAAAATCATCCACAGGGGAAAAAAAATCTGCATTTCACCACTTCCTTTAATGAAATGGTTTGGTATTTAACCACCTCATCACCAGAAATATTTCTGTAGTCTTAACCTGAATTCACCCTGCCACGTTTCAGCATGATTTTTCTTACTCTGGGAGACAGACTGGAAAATTTGTTTCATAGCAGCAGGAATGTCTAAGTAATCTTAAGGGAAGGTGCTTATTCCAACTTTCTTTTCTCTTCCTCGCCAATCTATAGCCCCCTTTCCAACTGGATTTCAAACGTTGAACTGCCTTTCTGAGTCTTTCACTGTTGAACCCCTCTTGTTCAGGGAGACCAGAACACACAGGCTTGGAGCTGATTTTTTCATGCATTTGCTTTTTTGCACACATTCTATTTCAGGTCACAATGCTCTGTGTTTGTAAGCAGGATGGGTTCTCTTTAATGCAACTCTGGTGCTCTGGAAAATGTCTTGGCTTGGAATCAGAAGTATTGGACTTTTCACTCACCAGCTGTTACTTGAGACACATTCCTCAGCCTTGAAGAGATTCAGTTTACTCATCTGGAAAACAGAGAAAATGAGGCTTTAATTGCTGGGGTCATTGTGAAAAAACAATCAAGGAAAATGTATGAAAGTGCTTAGGATAACAGCTAACACTTAGCAGGGGACCCGCAGACACTAGCTCACATTCTTTAAGGCAGTGTCTTTAACTTCTGTTTCTAAAGTAGTAGCAGTGCACAGGCGCTCAGTTATGTCTGACTCTTTGTAATGCCGTGGACTGTTGGCCACCAGGATTCTCTGTCCATGAAATTTCGCAGGCAGGAATATTGGAGTGAGTTGCCGTTTCCTTCTCCAGGGGATCTTCCCCACCCAGGAATTGAACCCATGTCTCCTGTATTGGGAAGCAGATTCTTTACCACTGAGCTACCTGGGAAGCTCCTTCTGTTTCTGTGGTTTTCCTTGTTAAGGGCTCAGGGTGCTGTTTTGCTCATCAGAGAAGCTTCATTGGGATGCTGACTGGCTATCTTATTTGGTTGCTGAGGACACATAAGTGGGAAAGGATTTAGGACCATGCTTAGATGGTAAAGAATCTGCCTGCAATGCAGGAGACTGGGGTTTAATCTTTGGGTCAGGAAGAACTCCTGCAGAAAGGAATGGCAACCCACTCCAGTGTTCTGGCCTGGAGAATTTCATGGACAGAGGAACCTGGTGAGCTACTGTCCATGGGTCACAAAGAGTCGGACACGACTGAGCGACTAACACTTTCTGACATTTGTGGTCTGAAGTCTGGCAAAATCCCAGATTGAGGGTTCCCATGCCAGGTGGGCTGCAGGAAACGGAAAGATGGGACAGCACGTGTCTGCCAGGGAACCAGGTGAGGCCAGATCCATGAGACAGACATCTAGGGGGAAAAGGACTGAGGACTGAGTCTGAAAGAGTAGTCTGGTGCAGGCATATAGACAAGAAATGTTCCTGTAAAACACTCTGTCCTTTGTAACTCCTCCAGCTCTTAGAGTTCACCTTTGTGCTGCCTTTTCTGTCTTACTGACTCACTTCCACAAGTCCCTTCTGATCCTTATCTGTGTGGGGGCGGGGCTTCTCTATCTAGGTGCCTGGTTTGATTACCTAGGAAGGCACACAAGTAATTGCTGAGAAAGTAATTGATTTCCCCCAGAAAACACGGGATCTTACCTCCATCTGGTTCCTTAGTGCTTCTTTGCACGAGGGTTGGACACCCCATGAGATGGCTGCAATGAGACTCAGTGAGTTTAGGGGACAGAGGTGGGCACTAGTCTGATGTGACTCTGGGTAAAGTGGGCAGGGTTACTCAGGGGTTGAGCAACTTGCTCCACAAGTGTTCTGGGAGGAAATGAGTTTTGGGTGGGAAACCCTAAGCCTGGAGATTACTGAGGACTAGGGAGGCGTTTGTTTACAGAGGGTGAGATCAGCTGAAGGGACGGAGAGGTGGGGGGAGGGGAGGGAGCCTGTCAGAAGGTCAAGGAATGTGTCACCTCCATTGCACAGCTCACTTCTTTGGTCAGAGAAAGTGGAGCAGTCAGGTGGCTGCTATTCATTTATTTTTTTACTGCACATGCCTTGACCCATGATAGGATCCCCAGATACAGAGTTGAACACGTTCCTCCATTCATTCACAGGCTGTGCAAGGTCTGAGTCTGGTTTTATCTTGGTTGTTTCTCCCTTTATCCCTGATCATCACTCCCATTTCTCTTCCACTCTCTTTCTCATTTTCCACTTCCCCCAAATGCCAATCACTGACTCATATCTGACAGTCTTCAATGATACGACCTTAAACCTGTGTTCCTATGACTTTGGCAAGAGCATCCCTGGGCACATGCCCAGCACGGAGCATTGCTGGGCATAAGGTATATGAGTACTTCATTTTCACTAAATACTCTTTGGTTGTTTTCTAGAATGTTTGTGCCAGTTTGATGATGCTCCAGAAATGCATGGGCAAGTCTATTTCCCTGAATCTTCTCCATCACGTGGTATTACCCAGCCTTCTAATCTTTGTGCATTGTATATGTGACTAAAGTAGTATGTCACTGTTTAGAAGTTTGTATTTCTCTGATTCTATGCTCTCCTAGAAATACATATCTCATCCTTGGTATCCATTCTCTAAATTGTGTATTACATGTTTTGTTCATTTTTCTCTTGAATTTCCAATCTTTTTAATGTTGATTTGCAAGAGTTTCTCCTATGAGTTAGATATATAATTATCTATAGTGTAGATAATATAATTTGTGCTGTTCTCATTCAGTTATGGAATCAAGGTTCTACTTATTAGCCTCATAAAGTGATTGACATTTTCACTTCTATAATGGTTATTTATCTATGCAAGTATTAAATTTATTCTTTGCTAATTTGACACTTTTATTTTTTAATGACTTTATTTTTAAATTTTAATTATTGTTTTTCAGTTAAGTCACAAAAAATGTCATTTTATTAAATTGTATATTTTGACATTCTTTAAAAAATTTTATTAAAGTATAGTTGATTTACAATGTATGTATCTATTCTTATTTAGATTATTTTACATTATAGGTTCTAGAGAAAGGAATGGCTACCCACTCCAGTAGTCTTGCCTGGAAAATCCCATGGACAGAGGAGTCTGGGGGGTTACAGTCCATAGGGTCACAAAGAATCAGACATGACTGAGCGACTATGCACGCACTTTATAGATTATTACAAGACAGCAAGCATAGTTCCTTGTGCTATATGGCAGGTCCTTACTGTTTGTCAGTTTTATATATAGTAGAGTGTATATTTTAATCCTAGACTGAATTGATCCCACTTCCCTTCTTCCTTTGGTAACCATAAGTTTGTTTTCTGTCTGTGAGTCTATTTTTGTTTTATAAATAGATTTGTATCATTTTTTTAGATTCCACATATAATTTTGCGTTTTTAAAATTCACTATACTGTCATTAGGTTATGGATTCCTCTGCTTATCTATGTTGTATAATAATAACACTCTGTAAGTCTTTTCAATTCTTCTCTATTCTATATCTTAACTTTCATTTTTTTGTTTCTTTATAGAAAAAATAAAAAAAATATGGTGTTTACTTATTTATTCTTAATTGACATAAGTCTCATTGTGAGTTCTTCTTAGTGGAGTACTTCTTCCAAGAGAATATTGAGAAGTCTTATGTATGCCTGCCATTAATTTTGTCCCCAATTTTAAATAGTTTGATTGGTGTTAAAATTCTAGGTTGAAGATTCTTGAATTTTAACACTGAAAAAATTATTCCCTTGGCCAGCATTTATTGTAGATATTAAGAATTCCTGTTTGTTTTTAGGTGATCTATATCTTCTCTGTGGCAACTTTTAAAATTGTCATTTTTGGACTGTGGAGAAAGCAGAGCGCCGAAGAATTGATGCTTTTGAACTGTGGTGTTGGAGAAGACTCTTGAGAGTCCCTTGNGGCCAGTTGTGGGCACAGTGTGGGCCGCGCTTTGCCCAGCCCTGTACTGTCTAGACCAGGTTTCCCTCGGTCCTCCTCCAGTTCAGGTTTCCAGGACCCCAGCCTGCCTTCTGCCCAAACCCACTCAGGTCAGACCAGCAGATTACCCACCCAGGACCAGGTGCTGACTGACCTTTGACCTGGTCCTCACTGGACCCCTGCATATCAGGTTGGCTGAGTCCCAGGGGCACATTGGCAAACCTCTAACCTGACAGATGGCACTGTCTGGAAGCCAAGTTCTAGGTTGCGTGTGGACAGATAGACGGCAAAGCAGGACAGATGTGACAATCTTCTGTGCAGACCGTGGTCGACTCCACAGCCAGACACCCACAGATGGGGCTCCAGGTATTGGTTACCTGACTGTAGTCCAGTGCAGTCTCTAGGAGTTTTTTGTTAAAATGTTATGTTACATTTTTGTTAAAAATGTTACATGTTATTGTTGTTCAGCCACTCAGTGGTGTCTGACTCTGGACCCCATGGACTGCGGCACCCCAGGCTTCCCTGTCCTTCACCATCTCCCAGTTTGCTCAAACTCATGTCGATTGAGCTGATGATGCCATCCAACCATCTCATCCTCTGTTGTCCCCTTCTCCTCCCCACTTCAATCTTTCCTAGCATCGGGGTCTTTTCCAATGAGTCGGCTCTTCGCATCAGGTGGCCAAAGTACTGTAGCTTCAGTTTCAGTATCAGTCTTTCCAATGAATATTCAGGGTTGATCTCCTTTAGGATTGACTGGTTTGATCTCCTTGCAGTCCAAGGGACTCTCAGGAGTCTTCTCCAACACCACAGTTCTTCTCCTTTATGGTCCAACTCTCACATCCTTAACAGGACTATTGAAAAACCAAAGCTTTGATTATACAGATGTTATTATTAATATGNTAGGATTGACTGGTTTGATCTCCTTGCAGTCCAAGGGACTCTCAGGAGTCTTCTCCAACACCACAGTTCTTCTCCTTTATGGTCCAACTCTCACATCCTTAACAGGACTATTGAAAAACCAAAGCTTTGATTATACAGATGTTATTATTAATATGCAAACCTAGAGGCATGGAACAGCAGTATTACCCGGCTCTCATTGTATCATAAGAACAGATCAAACACTAGCCAGGAGCCAGAATAGGGTGCCAAAAAGGAAGGAGGTGCTGAGACAAAGGCTTTTGTTTCCAAATTTCGCCTCGGGTCACCCCTTGGAGAGATTCTCCTGGGAAGGGGCACTCCAGGCAGGCGGGGGTCGCCAGGTGTCACTGCCTGTTACAGTCTGCTCTCCAGTGGCAGCAGCAGTGGGAACAATTACCTGTTTCCTTTCGATTGGTTGAATCATGGTCGAAATTATTCAAAGGAAACTCTGGAAATGTTAAGTGGAGAAAAGCAAGAGGGAAACCAGAAAACCAGTCACTGCTCCCTCCCAGGGCATCTTTTTCTACAGCTGGCTATGGCCTTGCTTAGGGAGAAAACTGCCAAGTGTCCTCAGGATTTGAGATTTCTGTTCATTAAAAATAATAGCAGGGGACTTCCTTGGGGGTCCAGTGGTTAAGACTTTGCCTTCCAGTGCAGGATCACAAGCTAAGATTCCACATGCCTCACAGCCAAAAAACCAAAATATAAAACAAAAGCAATATTGTAACAAATTCAATAAAGACTTTAAAAATGGTCCACATTAAAAAAAATCTTGAAAAAATAATACCACATCTATAAATGCCCCCATTTTCCTTCAACTGAGTTTTATTATCTTCTGATAAAGCTCACACAACAGCAAAGCATTCTAATAAATAATATAATTTGCAATATAGACTGTAGTCTAACTTTCAAATATTGCACGTTTTCATTTGATCTATACATTTTTATCGGGGATATTTGACATTTTTTTGATACCAGCTGGCAGCAGGGAATAGGGTCCTCACCCGGGCCTCCAGTCTTTGCTTTTGCTGGGTCCTGCAGGGCGACCCCTGGGCACCCGGTCAGGCAGGGCTGCTCTCTGCCAACCAGCTGCCACCCCGAGGCCTGCTTCTCACCCCCAAGCTGAGAGACAGGTGGGCAGGGCTGTGTCTGTCTGTGTCTTGGGCTCAAGAAAGGAACTTTCAGGGCAGGACTAGTCTGTCTAGAAACTGAGCTGGGGTAAGGAATTCAGAGGTGGGTGAGAAACCAGAGGCCTAAGCCCTTTTATTAATGAAAAATCACCTGCTTGTTTACAGAGCTGGGCCCAGTCCACCGAAGTCTCCCCCTGGGAACCGCAGGTTCCTACTTCCTGGCTGTATCTGAGAAGGCGGTGGCATTCCGCTGACAGATCTGATAGAGACAGGTTGAATTTAGACGCAGCAGCAAGGCAGTCGCCTCCTCTCTGGGCATGTGTCCAGGGGTTCCCCTCTGCCCCCTCCCCAAGGGAGCTGAGTACCAGGACCAGGGCTCAGCGGCTTGGGTCAGAACCTTGGGTCTAAGGATCTCAGATGTTTCCTATTTTCAGAGCCTATTTATGTCTTTCTAACTGCTGTAGTCCTTAAACTCGTTTCTTTTCTTTTTTTTTAATCAGAAGAGATTTATTTATTTTTCAAGCTTTACTGAGGTGTGACTAACTTTAAAGGTTGTGTAAGTCAACTCATCATGTAGTACACCTTGACCACGTCACCCCTTGACCCCCACTGAGCCCCCTAAGCTTTGGGTCCCTCCTGAGCTGCACCAGGTCCAACCTGTCTGTCTGTTCCTCCTATCATTGAACAAGGCCCGCCAGGCTCCGAAGTGGCCCAGGCAGGCAAGGAGAAAGTGACAGCCACGTCCTGATGGGCAAAGCCACAGGCTCCAGTAACCTGAGATGCGGCCCAGATGTCCCTGTCCCCAGGGGCTCCACTTTATCCCTACCAGCCAGGCCTGAAGCCAGAGGAAATACCTTTCAGGACAGACTGTACCTGCAGAGCTGTCGGCAAGAACGCTGCGGGTCTCCAAATGCCCTGTTCATACACACAGATACTAAAATATACCAGAGGTGTCAGCTTGTTTAAAGCTTCATCTTCTGTAGTTTTCTCAAGTTAAAGGAGCTTTCAGCCACGTCACATCCTCTGGTGATTGCCTGCAAAGCACGGGCTGTAAAACACACACGCACACACAGACATACCCACCAGCATTGAGGATGGTGGGATCCGGGCTTCCCACAGTTCTGCTAAGTCTCCAGCTCTGATGGAGGGACAGGTGTTGGTGGGGCCAAGGCATAGACCCAGGCCTGCCCCCACCCCCAGTCAATTCCCATAACCTTCTTTGAATCAGAATAGTTCTTATTCCAAACAGGAAACACAGATCTTTAGGGCAAATGGGAAGTCTGGTCAGCAGAACTCAAGCCACACCCTCAGCATCGTTGTTCAGAGCCAGGCCACCAGGTTCACGTTCCTCCTCTGACCCACTGGGCGGCCTGGCCTGGGAACTCAGCTCCTCTGTGCCTCAGCTGTCCTCACTGTGAGATGGGAGTCCTCCACATGCCCACAAGAGGAGCGGTGACAATTCAGCTTCTCAGAAGGGCACCAGAAGAAGCCCTGAATCTTGGCCCTTATTACCACTCTGTGCACAGGCCACCAGCGAGGCGCTCACAGGAACTTAACTGTGTCCTTTTGTCAAACGCTTTTTAAAAAGCCTAGGAACACATAGTTTTAAGCCCTATTATCCAAATGAGGGAATAGCAACTCCCAGAGGTTGTAGGGAGACTAGGGGTGCATGCACTGTGAGACAACCAAAGATGGAGGTTGCTTTCAAGACTACAAACCCTGCTTGAAGCTTCTGTGGATTCTTGCACCCTGATTGAGTCCTGAAGCCATTTGAAGCTGACAAGGCCCTGCTCCAAGCCCATTCACACCTATCATATGCCACCCTCCTGTCACCCTGCCACGTACCTACTGGCACCTCCTTGGGGCCACCTGCCACACCGATGTGCAACTGTGAGAATGTGGAAGAGGGGTCTGCCCTGGGAGGTTCTGGCCATGCAGGCCCTTAGCCTGGAGAGCAGGCTGGATTTGGTTGCCTTGCACCACCTCACTAACCTCCACAACCACAGAGAGCAGCCCCCAAGCTCGAGGATTCCTCATAGACGTCCCCAACCCCTAGGGCTTGTAAGTCATGATTTATGTTTTTACATGTGTATATGTTGTTATTTGTCATCGGCCTCTAGATTCAATAAGAATGGGAACTGTACCTGACTTATGCCCCTGGCACATACTAGATACTAAATGCATGTGAATTACATGAACAGTTGAATGAGTGAATGCTTAGATGAACTAGGTCACCTATTAGATTCTGAGATTATCTGCCATCAGGATACAAGACTCTGATGAGAGACAGAGCAGAGGTCCAGCCCATCTGGACCTCCTCATGGTACTCCCTACTAGAAGTTAAATTTCTAGAATAGTTCTACTTCCACAGGATCATTTCCCCAGTGGTGAGCATAGTCACTGACACAGTAGGCGCTGAATACATTTTCATTAAATAAACAAATGTTTCTAGCAAGTGGTTTCAAAGCAGGCACATTTCTATGTTTAAGCCAGAGTCCTATTTCCTTAATCAAATGTTCAGGAGAAAAACACATTTTCTGGAAATTATCAGGAAGATCTCTAGAAAATTCACGGTCTGAGCATCAAACATCAGGATATTATATGGGCAGATGTTGCTGCCATGGACTCTTTACAAATAACAGTATTACAATGAGCACAGTAAGTGCAAACAATCTCCAACCAAGTCATCTCCACCATTTCCCGTTGTATATTCTTGGAAAAGTATCTTCACTGAGCCTCAATTTTCTCACCTGTAGATGAGGTAACAACGATTTCCTGGGCTTTCCAGGTGACTCAGTGCTAAAGAATCCACCTGCCAATGTTAGAGCTGTAGATTCAGTCCCTGGGTCGGAAAGATCCCCTGGAGAAGGAGATGGCTATCCACTCCAGTATTCTTACCTGGGAAATCCATGGGCAAAGGAGCCTGGCTACAGTCCATAGGGTCACAAAGAGTGTGACTTAGCAACTAAACAACAATAAAAAGGATGCCTACCACCTAGAGGCACTGTGAGGATGATACCAGATTTCACTTGGCACATGTAAGAAATTATTATTTTAATTGCTTAAACAGAGGCATCATTTCAAAAGGAAGCTGTTTAAAGCTCTGAGAAAATACTGTACAAAAGTTTTCCTGACATCATTCTTTATGTCAACTAAAAATACAGTCACAGCCAGAAAGCAGAGTTATGTTATTTGGTGGGAATGTTTAGGATGCCGAGTCTGGGAGATGGCATCTCAATAGCTTTGAGAAAACTGCTCCTAGGAGTCAAGAGAGGGAGTCAGGCTGTATCAGTTCAGTTCAGTTGCTCAGTCTTATCTGACTCTTTGTGACCCCATGGACTGCAGAACCCCAGGCTTCCCTGTCCATCACCAACTCCTGGAGCTTGCTCAAACTCAAGTCCATCGAGTCAGTGATGGCATCCAACCATCTCATCGTCTGTCATCCCCTTCTCCTCCTGTCTTCAATCTTTCCCAGCATCAAGGTCTTTTCCAAGGAGTCAGTTCTTCGCAGCAGGTAGCCACAGTATTGGAGTTTCAGCTTCAAAATCAGTCCTTCCAATGAATATTCAGGACTGATTTCCTTTAAGATGGACTGGTTTGATCTCCTTGCAGTCAAAGGGACTCTCAAGAGTCTTCTCCAACACCACAGTTTGAAAGCAGNGGCATCACGGACTCAATGGACGTGAGTCTGAGTGAACTCCGAGAGATGGTAATGAACAAGGAGGCCTGGTGTGCTGCGATTCATGGGTTCGCAAAGAGTCGGATGCGACTGAACAGAACTGAACTGAACCAGAGCACCTTGAACAGTAGTCAAATTGATAACAGAGCCCTGCAAACTCCCTGCATATCAGCCCAACCATGGCAGCCTCAGCGAGAAAACAGGTGTGCGCCTGGGGCTCTGCTGCAGGGTGTTACTAGAGAGGGGAGGATGCAGTGGCTTAGCCCCTCCCAAGGAGTCTACAGTGACTGTGGGGGAGGCCTGGGGGGCTTCTCCAGGCAACTAACACAGGTCTGTGAGCTGTCCTTGTGCTGAGCCAAGGGCTCAGGGAAACTGTTTTCTCTGCATCTCCACTCTTCCTCTGGCAGGTCCCCTGTTTGCATAATGTGATCTTGGCCAGTTTTACCGTATCCTGGCGGGGATCCCGACACCTACCTCGTCCTCCTTGGGCCCTCAAGGACGTTGGAGCCAGGGGAGACGCTCACGCGAGGGGGTGCAAAGTCAGAGGTCTCTGCAGCCTTGTCCTGTCGAATGACATCACTCCATGGTCCCGGCTGCCCTTCCTGCTCACAGTTAGCCTTTTCTGCTCCTGGTTCTCCCTCAAGGGACAAAGCATCTGAGCACAAGGGCCCTGATTTTATTACTCATCAGGGTAAAGGGCTGGTGACTCAGACAGCAAAGAATCTGCCTGCAACGCAGGAGACCTCGGGTTAAATCCCTGGGTTGGGAGATCCCCTGGAGGAGGGCATGGCAAGATACTCAAGTATTCTTGCCTGGAGAATTCCATGGACAGAGGGCCCTGGTGTGCTACAGTCCAGGCATGGGGTGGTGGAGAGCTGGACACGACTGAGTGACTAACATTTATAGTTTCAGGGTAAAGAGGGTCAGTCAGAACCGAGATCTCTGGGCTCAGATTCACTGCCCCGCGGAGCTGGGGGCCTGGGCTCACAGCTGCTGCCTGTGGGATGGAGAGTGATGCACTGCTGGGCAGCTTCTCCTCGCCTTTGGAGGCCAGCTTTGTCACTGTCATTCCTGCCAACCCCTGGGTGCCCAGTCGGAAACTGCAGAGGAACCAAGGCCTGTGCTTACACTGCTTTCTCTTAGGGGAGCCAGCTGCCACGCAGGGGGATGTGGAGCAGCCCCAGGCAGAGGTATTCCCCGGACAAGCTCCAGCCAGAAACATTGCCAGGGTGACTGAGCCACTTGGAGGTGGGTCCTCCAGCCCCAGTCAATCCTGCAGTTACACCGCCTGGGCTGACACCTGCCTGCAACCTCATGAGATACCCTGAGCGGGGACCTTCCAGCAGAGCCACTGTCTGCTTCTTTCTGGGTTCCACAAACTGTGTGGAACTATATATGCTTATTGTTTCAGTCTCTGGAACATGTTCCAAACACTCTGGGACTGATCCCATCAACCCTTCCTCCAGACACCCCAGGACTGACCTCATCAATCTGTGTTTCAGACACAAGGACTGACCTCATCAAGCCATTTCCTGACATCCAATAATTACCTCATAACTTTTCCCAGATACACCAGGAAACAGTCTCTTCAAGAGGTGTTCCAGACACCCCAGTATTGACCTCATCATGCCTTTTTCCAGACACTCCATGATAGACCTCATCAAGCCTTTCTCTAAACACCTTAGGACTAATCTCCTCAATGGGTGTTCCACACAACCCAAGACTTTCCTCCTTAAGCATGAAAAGACACCCCAGGATTGACCTCATCCAGCCTATTCCACACACCCCAGGACTGACCTCATCAATCTGTGTTTCACACACAAGGACTGACCTCATCAAGCCATTTCCTAACACCCCAGTAATGACCTCATCAAGCCTTATTACAGACACCTGAGGACTGATCTCATAAAGTCTTTTCCAAGAAATCTTGTGAATGACCTCACCGAACCTTTTTCCAAGCTCCCCTGGACTGACCTTATCAAGGAGTCATCCAGACCCTCCAGGACTGACCTTCTCAAGGCCTTTTCCTGAAACCTCAGGACCTATGTTGCAGGTCCCCAGCTGCAAACTCTCACTCCTCTCAGTAGCTGATTTCCTTGCCTCCCATGAGAAAGGACAAGACCATCTAAGAAAGAAGAAATAAGACTGTTACCAACCAGGGTCCTTGGACTCTTTAATCAATAGGAATTGATCAGAAGGCAGAGGACTGAATTCAGGGAAGGTTTAATAAAGCAGGGGCCTCTGCTGCAGCAGAGAGAAAACAAGTAACAGGTGCCCTTGCTGTTCCCTGAGGTGGTGAGCTGCTCTCTTAATTAGGGAGTTCAGGGTTGTTCCAGGGGTCATGCTGGCATGAGGACTAGGTGGTCTGCCTGCCCTCTTGTTGGTACTGTGTGCAGGGATCAGGCACGGAACCCTGCTTTCGCCCCTGGCACCTCAGAAGAGGCAGCTGGGTTTTGGCTCTCTGTACCTTGTTGAGAATTTGCCCTGACTGTGCATGCAGTTATTTTTAGTCCCTTATAGTTTTTTGTATCTGTTTCTTGGGAAGAAGTTTGTCCAGGTGCAAACACGTCGAAAGGGCCCAGGTCCCAGCTTGTCTTAAAACCAGAATTTACTCCATGGCAAGTGCGCTGCTTATATAGCTGCATTTAAACTTGATGGCGACCTTGTGAGAGGCAAGCTGTTATCATCCCTGTTTACAGGCTTCCCTGGTGGCTCAGATGGTAAAGAATCTGCCTGCAATGCTGGAGACTGGGGTTCAGTCCCTAGGTTGGGAAGATCCCCTGGAGAAGGGAATGGCAACCCACCCTAGTAGTCTTGCCTGGAGAATCCTGTGAACAGAGGACCCTGGTGGGTTACTGTCCCATAGTGAAGAGTTGGATACGACTGAGGGAGATGAGAACGGGGTCCATTCTCTTAACAATGTGCCAAGCTCACAAAATAAGGACATGCAAGACCATCACTGAGAGCAGTGTTGTCTGCTTCCAGGACTTCTGCTACCAAACACAAATCCTGGTGTCTAACAGGTCCCAAGGATGTGCAGCATCAGCAGCAGAGACCAGAAAGGCTGTTAAAGGACCCACAGACGCTTGAACTCCTGGAAGGTGGACAGCAAAGTGGTTTTTTAAAGCCAGGAGAGGGAGGGGTGGTGCAGGGTTGTATCTATCAGCTGTGCACAATTCTAACTGGCTTATGGCGAGGTTAGGGCTTCCCTCATAGCTCAGTTAGTAAAGAATCCACCTGCAACGCAAGAGAGCCCAGTTTGATTCCTGGATCGGGAAGATCTGCTGGAAATGTGATAGGCTACCTACCTACTCCAGTATTCTTGGGCTTCCTTGGTGGCTCAACTGGTAAAGAATCCGCCTGCAATGCAGGAGACCTGGGTTTGATGCCGGGTTGGGAAGATCCCATGGAGAAGGGAAAAGGCGATCCACTCCAGTATTCTGGGCTGGAGAGCTCCATGGACTGTATAGTCCATGGGGTCTTAAAGAGTTGGATATGACTGAGCTATTTTCACTTCACTATGATGAGGTTGGACTTCCTGGGTGGCTCAGATGGTAAAATCATCTGTCTACAATGCGGGAGACCCAGGTTCGATCCCTGGATCGGGAAGATCTGCTGGAGAAGGAAATGGCAATCCACTCCAGTACTATTGCCTGGAAAATCCCATGGACAGAGGAGCCTGGTAGGCTACAGTCCATGGGGTCACAAAGAGTTGGACACAACTGAGAGACTTCACTTCATGATAAGGTTATAGGGCAGAGTCACAGGTGTTAACATTATCAGTCCTCAAGCTCCGGGATGCCTGGGGGCTATGAACTCTTGGTTGTTAAGAAGTTCATTTCTTCCATTTGGGGGTGGTTTTAGCATCTGAAAAACAGCTCAGGAAAAGTGCAGCAGACACTGTTATCTGAGTACCTCTGAGAGGAAGTGAGGGGGGAGGGGTCTGTCCCAGGAAGCCCCATGGGGTCCGGCTTGGTTACATTCCCACTGCTATCATTCACAGAATCCAAGATTGGGAAGTGACTTTGGAATTTCTAGAAGAGCTCCTCTAACACAGTTGAGGAAGTGGAGACTAAGAGGTCTTGAGACTGATAGAATAGCTCAGCCTTTGACAGTGTGACCAGATTGGTTTTGGACTTCAGGTGTGTTTTTCTTTTCACATCACCATTGGAGGATAAGATCTGCTGTGTTTGTCCCCCACAGCTCCTGGAGAACTACTCAGGGCTCATGAGGACTCGGAAGAGTGACAGAGTTTTAATCCACATCCGGAAGCCCTCCTACTTTAAAAATAAGCCTAAATATCAGACTATTGAGAATGGAGGAAGACAGCATTTTCATTTCCCGGCTGTCCTGTGTGCCAGTGAGAAGAAGGTGCACCTGGCTCCCTGAGGGCCACCCTGCTGTCCCCGCTGGGGATCAGCCAGGTAGCTTCGCAGGCAGAGGAAATGCTCGGGAGGATCACAGCCAATTCTGAGGTCTTCTCTGATAATAACACCAGTTTAATTATAGTCCAGAGTGTAAATTCCAGTTTGCTTATATTTCTAGTATGTTTCATTTCAAATGTGACTTTCCAGCTCCTTCTCTCTCCTTTTTTTCTCTCCGTGCCATAAAATATTTGCATATTTGAATGTCAAATTCTTCAAGTGCTGGAAGCAACAGGCCCTGGTATGTTCTTGAGTTATTTTGTACAGCAGCATCTGTCTTGTTTCAGCAGCCACCAGAACTGAGAAATGACCCAAGAGCAGCTTGCCAGGAAGACGGAGGGTGGGATCCAAGTGGGAGGGGGGGGTCCCTCTGAAACAGAGCCCATTGGAACTGGGGCCCTGCTAGTCCAGGCAGCTTCAGAACAGAGGTTTCCCCAGCTTATTTTTATTTATTCATTTTAAAATAAAGGCAGATTACCAGAGGAAACAAATACTGAATGACGGCTACAGAATGTATCTTTGGAACTTGCTAGACTAATTACTGAAGCTCCAAAATCACTTTAAGAGCAACACATTTTGTTTTGCAATATACATTCTTGTTGCCAAGATTTTGGGGGGGGGATGAATTTCAATAAGAGTCCATCTCAGGCTGGATTGGTGATGCCGGAGAAGTGGCGTTAGGAGGGAATACTCTCAATAGGACCGCACCTTTCAAGGAGTTTCCTGACTTTTTTCTGTATACACATGCAATATTTCCTGCCATATCCTTGGGCAAGAAATGTCACAGCTATTAGTGATTTCAGGCCTCCAAGTGTGAATGAGGGCTCCCAAAAGGGAACACAATGCCTGTGATCCAACAGATGCCACCTGCCCCCTCCTGTCCCCTCCCTGCCCCCACACATAGTGATTGTTAAGGAGCTGGGGTGGGGGTTAATGCAGGAAGCAGCCATCTGCCACACCTTCCACTCCTTGTGGTGAACAAGGAATTAAGGATGTAAATAATTAAGAAACAGGATGTGGCCCCAGAAAATGTTCTTGGGCTTCCCTGGTGGCTCAAATGGTAAAGAATCCACCTGCAATCCAGGAGACCTGGGTTCGATCCCTAGGTTGGGAAGATCCCTTGCAGGAGGGCATGGCAACCCACTCCAGTATTCTTGCTGGAGAATTCCAAGGACAGAGGAGACTGGTGAGGAGAGGAGACAGAGCTACAGTCCATGGGGTTACAAAGAGTCTGACATGACTGAGTGACTAAGCACAGCACAGCTGAGGTGCACGTGAAAGGAATGAATTCAGCGAGCACAGAGGCTTGCATCTTCCCATATGTAGAAGAACGCTAAATTCCTTAGCTTGATATCTGGCTTTCTTTATTACTTAACAATATTTGATGTTCAAATTGCCTGCCCCCTTTGTTGCAAACTTGTATATAGCGTGGTTATACGTAACCATTCAATATCATGGTAATCCAAATCTATGCCCCAACCACTAATGCTGAAGGAGCTGAAGTAGAATGGTTCTGTGAAGACTTACAAGACCTTCTGGAAACAAACATCAAAAACTAACACCTTTTAGAACTAACACACACAAAACACTAACACCATCATAGGGGACTAGAATGCAAAAGCAGGGAGTCAAGAAGTACCTGGAGTAATAGGCAAGTTTGGCCTTGGAGTACAAAATGAAGCAGGGCAAAGGATAACAGAGTTTTGCCTGGAGAATCCCAGGGACAGGGGAGCCTGGTGGGCTGCTGTCTATGGGGTTGCACAGAGTCGGACATAACTGAAGCGACTTAGCAGCAGCAGCAGCCAAGGGTCATAGCAAACACCCTTTTCCAACAACAGAAGACTCTAAATGTGGACGTCACCAGATGGTCAATACCACTATCAGATTCATTATATTCTTTGCAGCCGAAGAGGGAGAAGCTCTATAAAGTCAGCAAAAACAAGACCAGGAGCTGACTGTGGCTCCTATTACAAAATCTTGAACTCCTTATTTCAAAATTCGGACTTAAATTGAAGAAAGTATGGAAAACCACTAGTCCATTCAGTTATGAGCAAATCAAATCCCTTATGATTATACAGTGGAAGTGACAAATAGATTCAAAGGATTAGATCTGATAGACCATTTGAAGAACTATGGGTGGAGGTTCATGACATTGTACAGGAGGCAGTGATCAAGACCATCCCCAAGAAAAAGAGATGCAAAAGGGCAAAATAGTTGTCTGAGGAGGTCTTACAAATAGCTCTGAAAAAAAGGGAAGCTAAAGGCAAAGGAGAAAAGGAAAGATATACCCATTTGAATGCAGAGTTCCAAATAATAGCAAGGAGAGATAAGAAAGCCTTCTTCAGTGATCAATGCAAAGAAGTAGAGGAATAGGAAAGACGAAAGATCTCTTCAAGAAAATTAGAGATACCAAGGGAATATTTCATGCAAAGATGGGCTCAATAAAGGACAAAAATGGTTTGGACCTAAAAGAAGCAGAAGATATTAAGAAGAGGTGGCAAGAATACACAGAAAAACTATTAAAATAAAAAGATCTTCATGATCCAGATAACCATGATAGTGTGATCACTCACCTAAAGCCAGACATCCTGGAATACAAAGTCAAGTGGGCCTTAGGCAGCATCACTAAGAACAAAGCTAGTGGAGGTGATGGAATTCCAGTTGAGCTATTTCAATTTCTAAAAGATGCTGCTGCTAAAGTGCTGCATTCAATATGCCAGCAAATTTGGAAAAGTCAGCAGTGGCCACAGGACTGGAAAAGGTCAGTTTTCATTCCAATTCCAAAGAAAGGCAGTGCCAAAGAATGCTCAAACTACTGCACAATTGCATTCATCTCACATGCTAGCAAAGTATGGTCAAAATTCTCCAAGCCAGGCTTCACCAGTACGTGAAATGAGAACTTGAAAATGTTCAAACCGGATTTAGAAAAGACAAAGGAACCAGAGATCAAATTGCCAACTTTCGTTGGATCATTGAAAAAGCAAGACAATACCAGAAAAACATCTAATCTGCTTCATTGACTATGCCAAAGCCTTTGCCTGTATGGATCACAATAAACTGTGGAAAATTTTTCAAGAGATAGGAATACCGGACCACCTTTCCTGTCTCCTGAGACATTTGATGCAGATCAAGAAGCAACAGTTAGAACCAGACAAGAAACAACAGGCTGGTTCCAAATTGGCAAAGGAGTACTTCAACAATGTATACTGTCATCCTGCTTATTTAACTTCTGTGCAGAGTACATCATGTGNGTTTCTCTTACCTTGGGTTCAGGGTATCTCTTCACAGCTGCTCCAGCAAAGCACAGCTGCTGCTCCTTACCTTTGATGAGGGGTGTCTCCTCACCACTTGTCTTCCTGACCTTCAACAAGGAATGGCTCCTTCAGGCACTCCTGTACCCACGCAACCACCACTTTTTGGACATGGGGTTGCTCCTCCTGGCTGCCGCCCCTGGCCTCAGGCATCGGGTTGCTCCTCCCTGTTGCTGCCCCTGGCCTTGGGCATGGGGTTGCTCCTCCCAGCTTGTGCCCCTGGCCTCAGGTGCCATCCCTGGTCTCCGACGTGGGATAGCTCCTCCCAGCCACCACCCCTGACCTTGGACAAAGGGTAGCTCATCTCGGCCACATTTAATGTACTGGCCCCAGCCGCCTGCACTTAGTGCTCTAGATAAATACCTACTGAATGACACACAGCTAACAAAGTCTCTAAAAAGTCTCATAATTGTCTCTAGCTTCTATAGTAGATCCCAAACCTAGCTTTTTAAAAATCGTCTCCATGTCTTGAAAAGTTGTCAAAACCATAAACAAAAAGACAATCTGTAGAATGTGTGAACACATTTGTAAATGAAATGACTGATGAGATTAATCTCCAAAATATATAAAAAATCTCATCCAATTCTATATTAAAAAACAAACAACCAAATCAAAAATAGGCAGAAGATCTAAATAGACACTTCTCCAAAAAAGACATACAGATGGCTAAAAGGCACATGAAAAGATGCTCAACATCACTAATTATCAGAGGAATGCAAATCAAAACTACAATAATATATCTTACTCCAGTCAGAATGGCCATAATAAGTCTATAAACAGTAAATCCTGGAGAAGATGTGGAGAAAAGGGAACCCTACTACACTGTTGGTGAAAATGTAGATTGATTTAACTACTCTGGAAAACAATATGGAGGCTCCTCAAAAAACTAAAAAGAGAGAAAATTCATATTATCTAGTAGCCCCATTCCTAGATATATATCTGGAGGAAACTACAATTAGAAAAGTTCATGCACCCCAATATTTATTACAACATTGTTTACAGCAGTCAAGACATGGAAGCAACCTAAGTGTCCTTTGACAGAGGAATGGATAAAGAAGATGTGTTGTACATATACAGTGGGATATTATTTAGCCATAAGAAAATGAAATAATGTCATCTGCAGTATTATGAATGAACCTAGAGATTAACATCCTAAGTAAAGTAAGTCAAATACAAATATTATATGACATTGCTTATATGTAGAATCTAATTTACAAGAGGATACAAATGAACTTATTTACAAAAGAGAAACACATTTATAGACGTTGAAAATAAACTTATGGTTTCCAAATAGGAAATCTGTTGGGGGGAAGGAATAAATCAGGAGCTCAGGATTAACACACTATTATATATGTTACATAGTCAACAATTGTCTACTGTATAATACAAGGAAATCTACTCAATATTATGTAATAATTTTATTGGAAAATANTCTTTTAATTTCATGGCTGCAATCACCATCTGCAGTGATTTTGGAGCCCCCAAATAAAGTCTGACACTATTTCCACTGCTTCTCCATCTATTTCCCATGGAGTGATGGGACCGGATGCCATGATCTTTGTTTTCTTTAAGCCAACTTTATCACTCTCCTCTTTTACTTTCATCAAGAGGCTTTTGGTTTAGTTCTCTATTTTTTTTAATAGTTTCTATCTCTTTGTTGATATTTTCACTTTGTTTATTCACCATTTTCCTGATTGTGATTAGTTTTTTATCTGTGTTCTCTTGTAATTCATTAAGCTTCTTTAAGATGATTGTTTTGCATTCTTTGTCATATAATTTATAGATTTCTGTTTCTTTGGGGTCTTTTTTGAGATTTATTATTTTTCTTTATTGTGTCATATTTCCCTGTTTGTGTTCTTGTTAAACTTTGCTGAGATTTGGGCACTTAAAAAAAATAGTCACCTCTCCCAATATTTACAGACTAGCTTTGTACAGACAGAGACATCCATTAGTCAGCCCAGCTAGAGATTCTGGGAATGTCTGAAACATTTTCTGGAGATGGTGTCTTTGCTGGATTTGTTCATACAGTTTCCCAGTTAGAGAAGTCTGCTTTTTATCATTTGAAAAAAGGGTTTGTAATCTCTTGCTCCCTCTGGTGTCTAACTTTAGTATTGCAGCTTCTCTGGTATTTTCAACAATCTCTCTCGTTCTCATTGCCCCCGCCCCCGCCAGGCACGTAAAGTTTGAAGGATCCTCTCCAGTGCTCTGAGTCTAGTGAGACAGTACCAGTTCCTAGGGAAGCCCTTCGATAAGATGGAACATTGAATGCATGCTTTATTTCTCTACTCTTGAAGGAGAAACCAAGAGTGGATATTTTCTCCCACTTGTGCCAAGTCTTCAGTAGGAGTCTGGTGTGACCTTGGTCTCAACTTTCTTGGGCCTGGCAACCCCACCCAAGGAGCTCTCCCAGAAGACATGTTTTCTATAAAGCACAAGTCTTTGGCTTTAGTTCAACAGTAGAACGTGCAGTTTCTCTGTTACAAGGTGGCATGGTTTTGGTGCTCTTGCAGGAGAAGATGAGCACACATCTTTCTCCTCTGCCGTCTTGAACCAGTCTCACAAGGTGCCATGAGAAAGGCCCTCCTATGGCCCCAGGTTTTCTGAAGGCAGTTCTTTAATGCATTCACTTTGCTGCTAACTCCCTGCCCCAATCCTTTCCTTTTGTGAGGCTGAATCCCACACTGGTTTTCTTCTGAGTCTCCTTTG
>SJYV01041922.1:0-11817 GCA_006410875.1 Neotragus pygmaeus
CAATGGATGAAGGTTTACTATAATTCAGTGCCTAAAATTCATCTGGAATAAGCCTGTGGTTGATTGAAGATGTTAGAGGGAAAGAGTTCTTGTAAGGAAAAGTGAAAAGAATCGTTTAAGTTGGTAAGAAAAAAACTTGGTAGAGAAAGTAGAGAAGAATATGCATTAATGGCTAGTATGCAGAAAACCAATAAAATAACCTTGTCAATGAATATCTAATCAGAAGGAAACTTTGTAATTTGGATGTAAACAAAACCATTCACTGAACATAGAAGATTGTCTGAGACTTTTACTTAGAGGACTAGATACCAAAGACAGTCTCATGAAATTTTAATAATGAGAGGAAGAAACAAGAGAAGGTGGTGGGGGGAGCACAGGAAGAGGCTGAAGCAGCAGCAATGACAGCTTAACAAAAAAGGACTTGAGAGGTAAATTAGCTGCACTAAAATCTGCCTGCTTATAGAATTGCTGTAATAATACGGTCTTCCTTTCCCTCTAGTTTTTAGAAAAGTATCCATAACCTACAATCACATACTTTCTACATAAATAATGTAAATATTGCAAAATAGTAATACTATCATTTGGGGGATTTTTTTAGCTTTCAAAAATCATTGATGTTTGTTTAGTAAGTTTAATCTTGATTAACTGCATAAGATAGGTAGTTAGGAGGTTTAGGTAACCTACAGAATATGCATTGCTTATAATGAATTTGGGCTTGAACTCCCTTCTCTTTTTAAATTTTTTAATTGAATTGTTGTTGATTTACAGTGTGTGCCAATCTCTGCTGTACAACCAAATGACTCATTAATACACATATGTTGTTGTTCAGCCACTAAGTCATGTCTGACTCTTTGTGACCCCATTAACTGCAGCACACCAGTCTTCCCTGTCCTTCACTGTCTCCCAGAATTTGCTCAAACTCATGTTCATTGAGTCGATATACATTTTTTTTTACATTATTTTCCATTATGGTTTACCAGAGGAATACTCAATAGAGCTGCCTGTACTATATATTAGACCCTTGTTGTTTACTTCATTCTAAGTGCCACAGCTTGCGTCTACCAACCCCAAACTTCCGGTCTATCCCTCTCCCCTTGGTGACCACAAGTCTATTCTCTTGTGGACTCACCACGATCTGTGAGTCTTGAGCTCCCTGCACTTTAATTCTTTAGTTCTTTTAACTAAATGTCAAGACTCAAAATGACTAAAACAAAACCCCTGACTGTCTTTTAAATATATTGATGCTGTTTTTTTTTAAACCATAGATTTAATTTTTTTTTAAGTTGTAATATTGATACTGTTTTAAAGATAGTATTTCCCTCTTTCTGGTTAGCAAATTCCAAACCCTTCTTCAAATACACCTGTTTCTTCAAAAATATTTCTTGTCATTATTATACATTGTATATGCCCAAAACTGAAATGAAGAATATGAAATACACACACACACACACACATGCACATGCATGTGCACACACAAGCACACTCACACTTTCTCTGTCTCTCTCACACTTCATTGATAGTTTTCCCAGTATACCAAGCTCCAAGTCAAAATTTGGAAATACAGTTCGGCCTATTAATTTAGAACATAGTTTTTTTAAGTCAATCAAATATGCCACTAAACTGATACAGGGATGATGTTAGGCAAATAATCTGACTTTTCTAAGCTTTATTTCCTCAAATGTAATATAGTGAAGTAATAAAGCCTAGCTGTTATGAACATATGATATTTTGTCTGCCACTTTTAGTATTTTTCCAAATGATTCAGATGTGGTGGCCAACAATAAAGAGATTTTCTCCCTGGACCTCCAGGTTTGCCATGGAACCAGAATAGGCCAACAAGAAGAAGCCTTCCCCTGAAATGACGATACTGCTTTAAAAATGAACATGTGACCCAAGGCAGATCAATTAATGTTCTTCCTTGGCACTTCTCAGCTAGAATAAGTAGGGGTACCTATAACTTGTGATAGGTGACTATATCCCTGCTGCATAGGAGTTATGTTCTTAACAGAAAAGAAAGATACTAGATCTAAAGGAAGAGAATGAGAGAGAAAAATAAAATACATAAATATTCACAGTATCAGACTGAGATTGTTGTCTTTCAATATTTTGAACTGCCATTATCTGCTAACTACATATACTTTCTTAACCTACAGTGAGTTGAAGTTTATAATAGAAATTGCAAAAATCCTGATTAATATAGTGCCTTGAAAGTTTGTAGGGTTACAATGAGCATTAAATGAATTAATGCATGTAAAAACGATTAGTATATTGTCTGGTACACAGTAATTATACAATAAAGGTTTACTAAGATGATGATGATGGCACTGACAGCAGAACCTTCTCTTCCTCAGTCATTCCTGGTGTTTCCCAGAGAGCACCATGTGAGGAGTAGGTACTCAGTCTATTCTGTCTGGAATTCAGAAGGAGCTAAAGAGTTAAGACTGGAAAAGAACTTTGAATGACATGAGTGAATCATCAGTTTCTATTGTCAGATTTAACCACCCCTTGCTTTCCATCACTTTTATTTTCATTCATTCTTATCATTGTCAACTCAGATGGAAACCTCAACTCAGGCTTAGCCTTGAAAAAAAATAGTTCAATCTCGGCTCCATATGTTTCTATTTGGAGGAGCAAATGCTTTTGTTATCTCGTGGACACTGTAACTGTGTGGGGCTGATTACAACTGGCTGTCATTTTGTGAATTTAGAGTCCTAGATCATTCCCTTCATTCTCAAGTGTTCTCTGCAGCTGTCTTAAGAATGGAGACTCCAAAGATAGTACAGAGTGGAAGATTTTTGTGAAATTACAAAAAATAGCATTGATAACAGTTAATTCTTATAAGCCTCATTAAGATGATGTGCAGATAAGGAAATGTGTTAGAAGGGTTTGAAACAATTTGGGGAACATGTGATATCCATCATATACTTAGTATTTCCGATCACTAGTTATAATTGTCTTCATCTGTGCCCACATTATCAATGACAGTATTGTACTTAACCCCTGAACCCTAACTTTGGAACATACAAGTGCATTTGCATTGCATATCCAAGAGTCTAATCTATAACTTTTAGGTAAGGATTTAAACACAGCAAAACCTCCATTGAGATCAAAGAATAAGTCATCTCTGAGAATAGAAAATGAAGGACAAATTCTTAACTTTCCTCTCTTTACTGTGGACTTTAGCCATAGTTTGGAATTTAGATTCTGTGATTGCTCCGGGGAATACACCAGCAGTATCTAAATGAAGGGTGCCATAGGAGTTCGTTTTAGACTTTCCATATCTCTGTGAGGAAAGCTGTCATGGAAAAACCAAAGTGGGTTAAGGAAGCAAATAGCTGTTTTAATATATGAGTATTAACGAAACATTTTGAATTAAAATAGCTTTTATAATCAGGACAGATGCTCATTGACATCCACATCCACATAGCTAAGATCCTTTCCCCTTGGATGTGGTGATGAGAATAAATTTTGGCCCATGGCAGGAAGACAGAAATAATATAGTCCACTTCCATCCTTTCCCATCTCCCTTGCTCTTTTTGCTTACCAAAAGAAGAGATTCTGCACAGGAATATAAAGAAGGGAAGAACCCAAAGATGGATGAAATCCAAATCTATGTTAGGGTTATGGAAAAATAGGCAACAATGAAAACTATAGGGGGCTCACTGGGGATATATTATTCATACATTTTTAGTAGATTATTAATGCATTTATTGTGTTAAACAGTAAATGATTTGGCAGTACGTTTATATAGCAAATAAGGATACTTTGACTAAATAACATAATAGTAGTATATAGGTAGGCCCTTGAGCCCCTTAATAGTTACTTATTTACATTTTAAATATCATCTAATAAATGTGTTTTACATTACTAACTATATCATTAAAATTGCATTGCAAATCAAAAACAAAATACAATGTCTTGTATTTGTGACATTTAAGACCATGTTTTAGCTCACCATTATTAAACAAATAATGCCCACTTTTTAGTTTAAGTGTATGATAATGGCTAATTTATGTAATTTATATTGCATTTTAATAGTCTTTGGTTGAGGCAGTCTAGCGTGCGGTTTGTTACTTAGTCGCTAAGTCATGTCCAAATCTTGTGACCCCATGGATTGTAGCCCACCAGCCTGCTCTGTTCATGGGATTTCCCAGGCAAGAATACTGGAGTGGGTTGCTATCTCCTTCTCATATTATTCAAGGGCCACTGTACTTACCTCAATGGGTTGTTGCTAGAATTATTAGCTGACACATATAAAAAGCAGAATCATGAAAATTACCATATTTTCACAACTTGGAATCTGCAACCTATGAGACAAGATGATAATTTTTCACATCAGTAATGCTGCCTGTAAGACTTTGTAGAAACTCAAGAGTTCTATGGGGTTTTGGAGATCAACTCTGCCTTCCAAAACTCCATCCCCAAACCTTAGCATTCAGTATAACATTTGTGAAATGCAAACCAAATCATGTAATTTCCCCCACAACACCTACCCACCTATTGTCATGCAATATATTTCACTGACTTATTGTTGCTCTCAAAATTACATTATCTAATTGGGTTACAGAGCCCTGTGTGGTCTTATCTCTAACCATGACTCCAAGATCATTTTCTCCACTTTCTAGACTCTTCTTATTTTGTGGGGCAGGGCCCCTAAAGTACACAATGTTTCTGAAGCCAGAGGGCCTTTTCATTGATTATTTCTAAGCTGGGAATATTTTTCCCTCATCTCTTCACCTAGCTACATTTTTCAAATCTTAAGCCCTTCCTGAGAAAGATAAAATTACCTTACTTCTCAGGCTAGGTCAGATCCTCTTGTAATATGCATCCATAGTGTTGGATGATATTGTTCTTACTACCTATCACAGTCCATAATTGTGTAACCAGGCTATGAACTCTTGGCTGAACTACTCAGATTCACCCTCAGGACAGAAGCTATCTTGGGGAGGTTCCCTCAAATTTTAGTCTTATTTATACATGCCATGCCTGAAGAAAGTCCTCTTGCTAACTATGACATCTTGCTTCTAATGATTGCCTGGCCCAGAGGTAGAAAGTTCAGCCTGCCTTGCCCAACTCAGGAAATCTCAGAAGGTTATCTCAGGATGAGATGGTTGGATGGCATCACCAACTCAATGGACATGATTTTGAGTAAACTCCGGGAGTTGGTGATGGACAGGGAAGCCTGGAGTGCTGCAGTCCATGGGGTCACAAAGAGTTAGACATGACTGAGTGACTAAACTGAACTGAACTATATCAGTGTCAGACTTCCTCATGGTGATGACTGAGGTCTTTGTTGATCCTGTATTACAACCCAGAGAGAGTAAGAGAGTTATTTGCTCAGTCTGTCCAACCCTTTGCCACCCCATGGACAGTAGCCCAACAGGCTCCTCTGTCCATGGAATTCTCCAGGCAAGAATACTGGAGTGGGTTGCCATGCCCTTTTCCAGGGATTCTTTCCAACATAGGGATCGAACCCCAGGTTTCCCACGTTGCAGACAGGTTCTTACTATTAAGCCACCTACAGCTCCTATTCCAACCCAATTTCTACCCAGTTTTGCTTCTGCTTCTTCCTTCCCACAGGTGGTGGTCATAAAACAAAACATTCTAATTTCCATCTCAGAGTCAGCTTCCTGGGGAACACAATTTATAACAATCTCTTTGGGATTTTCTGGACTGGTATTCATCCCCTCTCATTTTCAACTCCATGAGGACAAGAACCATATTTGTTTTTATCAGCTTTGTACCTTCAGTATCAAGCTTAGATCCTAAAACTTCAAAGGCCCTCCAAAGTATATTTCATGATTTAACAGCATCTATCTTTACACTTCATGAATGTAGGAAACTCTCTATAAGGCCCAGATGATTAACATGTTTCCTCTGCCCCACCTCCCCTCCTATCCTCTTTTTTCTTCCTTTGTTCTTCTCAGGGAAGAGCTCATACAGCCTTGTCAATAGGAAGGAATATTATTTTTATTTCTTGCAAAAGGCAGCTTTCCTATTCTTAGGTCAGAAAAGTTGTTGTGTCCAAAGTGACCTCTGGTGAGTGGCTGAGTGGGAGTATTGATGCTAACTGAACATCATCCTCTGATCTATGGAACATTCCCAGAGAATCCAAGTCCAAAAATACATCATTCTGACAGTAGTGAACAGAACTCAGCTAACACCAGTATCCTTCAATACCCTTTGTTCAGACTTCACAGGTGGTGCTTGTGGTAAAGAACCTGCCTGCCAATGCAGGAAACTTAAGAGACATGGGTTCAATCCGTAGGTTAGGAAGACTCCTCTTGAGGAGGGCATAGCAACCCAATCCAGTATTCTTGTCTAGAGAGTTCCATGGACAGAGGAGCCTGGTGGGCTACTGTCCAGAGTGTTGCAAAGAGTCGAACACAACTGAGTGACTTAGCGCACACGTGCGCGCGCACACACACATACACACACACAAACCCTTTGTTCACCATCATTGCTAAGTAAGAAGAAAAATATTTTAAAGGACTATAGAAACATGCCAGGTGCTATTTGTTCTCCATATAATTTAGGGTGCATTTTAAGCTGCAAAAGATTTTAATAGAGGTTCATCTTTCAGATTTTGAATTTGAAGAGTGACATAGTTGATTTGTTTTTCTTACTAGTTCTCTCTTTTCCCTTGTTCTACTTCAGAAGTGATATAGTAAGAACAAAATTTGTACCTTTTGAATTGCAAGTTCAGTCTTCGGTGCCAAAATAAATATTTTTGTAGAAAAGTGCTGCAATTTGGTTCAGGCTTAGGGAGTATACTAGGTGTGCTTGTGTTTAATTTTGTGTATGTGTGTCCTGTGGTTCTTCAAAATATGTCCCTTGTTGAACTTCTAATGAAGGTTAATGTCCAGCTGCCATTTCAACCACATTGAGTAAATAATTACTTTTTGGATGGCACAGTTAAAGAGCATAAATGCTGCAATTAGAACTTAATATTCTATATTCAATTACACATTGGCTTTACTACTTGCTAGTAGTGGGTCCTCAGACAACACAGTATTTAATATCTCTGAGCTTAACTTAGTATATGACAATGATACTCAGTGTGATAGTGAATTTTAAGTGATCTAGTAAATATAGCAAGGTCTGTTAATGCCAGATATTTCAAGAATTATGACATATTTGGCCTCAAGTACCCCAAACACTTCATTCACATCTTTCTTGCAGGCTCATCAGTAGACTGGGAGAACAGAAAGAGAAGGAAAGACCATTTCATTTAGTCTTTTTAAATTTTAAGAACTAAGCCCAACTAGCCTGATTGCCAAATAGTCTCTTAATAATTGTTTAATCTCTAAATTTATGAATTTAAGTTTATAATGGGTCCTGTATTCATTAAAGGTGTGATTAGGCTTGTATCCCTATAGTTAATTAATGTTCTCAGGGCCTTAAAGATGGCAAATAAACATAGCATTAAAATAAAAATTGAGTTTCACATGTGCAGTCTCCTGATTTGTTATCATTGACAAACACTTGATAATTCACAATTTTGTGTGGAGGAATATAAGTATTTAGAGCTATTATAAATAAGGATTAAGGCAAAAATAGGTTACTGGTTCTAACTAGAATCAACTGTTTTTTCCAAAATCAACTGACTTTCCAAAACAACATCCATTCATGGTGTCATTATCTATTGCTATATAATAAACCCCCTCAAAATTACAACACCAAGTTATTACTATCTCTAACAGTCAGGTGTATAGACTGGATAATTCTCATTGGTTATCTCATGAGATTCAGCTGTGATGCACATGGTACCCCTCTGTGTCTGTCGCTTTCTCTCTGTCTCTCTCATCTCTCTCTCACTCACCTAGCTGTTTATCTATCATAACCCTTTCTGTATTGTCTCATCTTCCAGGGTTCTCCACACAGATAGGGCTTTTATACTATACTGGTCTCATAAAATCTATACTTAAATGCAGCAAATGTTTTCACACAGCTAGAAGCAGAATTTAAGCCACTTAAGGGCTAAGCCCAAGACTTGCACAGAATCTTAAAGGAGAAAACTCTTAAGCATATCAGTGAGGTCATTTTTCTCTCATGTGGAAGTAATTACAAGATGCTTGTTTGTATGAAGAAGACTCAAGATGAAATAGTACAGAACTTGGCTACTTTGAGATTCTGTCTGCCTTCTATACTAAAATTGCACATGACAAGAGAGCCTCTAGACTACTCTTTGGGAAAGAAGTCCAAAAGACTTGCCCTTAAATTTTCACTTGAAAAAGTTCAGGATACCAGCCCAGTGATAGTTGTTGTCTGTACCTCTTATTTCTGGAAACTGTATCTATGAAAGCATAGGTCATAGTAATAAGTCTATAAGCATGTAAGTACCTTGATTCCCTACTGACAGAAGCTAGGAAACAGCCCTGGATGTTGAGGTAATCACTGTTCCTAGATTTGTCTAGAATCTCCAGAAACAGAACACTCTTTCTTCATTTTTAAGAGTTCAGTTCAGTTCAGTTCAGTCGCTCAGTAGTGTCCGACTCTTTGTGACCCCGTGAATTGCAGCATGTCAGGCCTCCCTGTCCATCACCAACTCCCGGAGTTCACTCAAACTCATGTCCATAGAGTCGGTGATGCCATCCAGCCATCTCATCTTCTGTCATCACCTTCTCCTCCTGCCCTCAATCCCTCCCAGCATCAGAGCCTTTTCCAATGAGTCAACCCTTCACATGAGGTGGCCAAAGTACTGGAGTTTCAGCTTCAGCACAATTCCTTCCAAAGAACACCCAGGACTGATCTCCTTTAGAATGGACTGGTTGGATCTCCTTGCAGTCCAAGGAACTCTCAAGAGTCTTCTCCAACACCACAGTTCAAAAGCATCAATTCTTCGGCCCTCAGAGTTACTTCCAAGTAATTCTAAGGCACAATGAGGAGTTAAAATTTTTTATCCAAGTAAGTTCTCAAACTTTTGTTGGTATCAGAGTACTCTGGAGGGCTAGTTAAAATCCAGATTGCTAGACTCCATCATCTGGAGAAGGCAATGGCAACCCACTCCAGTGTTCTTGCCTGGAGAATCCCAGAGACAGAGGAGCCTCCTGGGCTTCCGTCTATGGGGTCGCACAGAGTCGGACACGACTGAAGCGACTTAGCAGCAGCAGACTCCATCATCAGAGTTTCTGATTTGTTAGGTAAGTTGTGGGCCCTAAAATTTGCCTGATAGGTTTCCATGTTACTTGTCTGTGGATCACATTTTTTAAATCATTGCTATAGAGCAGGGGTCAACAATTTTTTTCCTAAAGGGTCAGTATCTTTGAAATCTAAATAAGCACTGGTGGCTTATCCTCCTCTGGATTTTCAGGTTTGTACTTCACCATTGTATAGGATGCAAGAGTGCACTGGCCATCCTCAACACGACTGGGCTGTGTCCCTGGCCCTGCTTCAGGCCAATGGGCCTGCACGGGTCACCCCCACGTGGACCAAGTGCGGACCAAGCGCTGCACCCCTCCTGGACCAAGCCTGGGCAATCGGTTGTCCTTGCCAAGGGCGGGGCCGGTCTGTCTGGCCCAGGTGATCGCCTATCCTCATCCTCCTTTCCTGGGTTTCTGCCGTGCATCGGCCTGCATCAGGCACCTGGCACACCCAGCTCCTGTGCCTGCTTCCCTTTGGTTATCCCAGGTGGTGCTAGTTGTAAAGAACCCACCTGCCAATGCAGGAGACATTAGTGATTTGGATTAGTTCCCTGGATCAGGAAGATCCCCTGGAGGAGGATATGGCAACCCACTCCAGTATTCTTGCCTGGAGAATCCCGTGGACAAAGGAGCTTGGTGGGCTACAGTCCATAGGGTCACAAAGAGTGGGGCACGACTGAAGCGACTAACACACTCACACACAATGTATATGAGCAAATTTTAATAATCCTGTTCCTCACCCATGCATGAGCTTTTTGGACTGTTTAATTTTTGACAATCTTGTGTCTTGTACTTCTTTATGGACCACTGTCTCCATATTGAAAGTTCAATAGTTTCTGGGCTTTTTCTAGTCTGAATGAAGTAAGCCAGTTCTAAATACCTATGCTGAGAATGAGGAGGATGACAAACTTGATAAATCAACTTCTTGTCAGTCCTGAGATCACCAGTGTCAAGAGTAGGCAAATAAGAATTGATCCTCTGTGAAAAACAGGATATAGAGAAGGGTTTCTCATCCTCAGGATTATTGCTTATTGGGGCCTGATAAATCCTATACATTGTAGGATATTCAGGGATATTTCTGGTCCCTAAGTACTAGATGTCAGTTGCAATCCAAACTACGTTGTGGCAAACAAGAATGTCCCCAGATACCACCAAGGGCCTCTCAGTTCAGTTGAGTTGCTCAGTCATAGCCAACTTTTTGCAATACCATGGACTGCAGCATGCCAGGATTCCCTGTCCTTCACCAATTCCCAGAGCATGCTCAAACTCATGTCCATGGAGTCAGTATGCCATCCAATCATCTCATCCTCTGTTGTCCCCTTCTCCTCCTGCCTTCCATCTTTCCCAGCTTTAGAATCTTTTCTAATGAGCCAGCTCTTTGCATCAGATGGCCAAAGTATTGGAGCTTCAGCTTCAGCATCAATCCTTCCAATGAATATTCAGGATTTATTTCCTTTAGGACTAACTTGTTTTAATCTCCTTGGAGTCCCAGGGACTCTCAAGAGTCTTCAACACCACAGCTCAAAAGCATCAATTCTTTTTTTTTTTCCTTTAATTTAATTTTTTTTTAATTTACTTTACATTACTGTATTGGTTTTGCAATACATCAACATGAATCCGCCATGGGTGTACACATGTTCCCAATCCTGAAGCCCCCTCCCACCTATATCCCCATACCATCCCTCTGGGTCATCCCAGTGCACCAGCCCCAAGCATCCTGTGTCCTGCATCGAACCTAGACTGGCGATTCGTNCTTTAATTTAATTTTTTTTTAATTTACTTTACATTACTGTATTGGTTTTGCAATACATCAACATGAATCCGCCATGGGTGTACGCATGTTCCCAATCCTGAAGCCCCCTCCCACCTATATCCCCATACCATCCCTCTGGGTCATCCCAGTGCACCAGCCCCAAGCATCCTGTGTCCTGCATCGAACCTAGACTGGCGATTCGTTTTTTATATGATATTATACATGTTCCAATGCCATTCTCCCAAATCATCCCACCCTTTCCCTCTCCCACAGAGTCCAAAAGACTGTTCTATAAATCTGTGTCTCTTTTGCTGTCTCGCATACAGGGCTATCATTACCATCTGTCTAAATTCCATATATATGTGTCAGTATACTGTATTGGTGTTTTTCTTTCTGGCTTACTTCACTCTGTATAATCAGCTCCAGCTTCATCCACCTCATTCTTTGGCACCCAGCTTTCTTTACAGTCCAACTCTCATGTCCATACATGACTATTGGAAAAACCATAGCTTTGACTAGATAGACCTTTGTTGGCAAGGTAATGTCTCTGCTTTTTGATATGCTGTCTAGGTGTGTCATAGCTTTTATTCCAAGGAGAATTGTCTTTTAATTTCATGGCTGTAGTCACCATCTGCAGTGATTTGGAGCCCAAGAAAACAAAATCTGTCACTGTTTCCATTGTTTCTTCATTTATTTGCCATGAAGTGATGGGACCAGATGCCATGAGCTTAGTTTTCTGAATGTTGAGTTTTAAGCTTGCTTTTTCACTCTCCTCTTTCAGTTTCATCAAGAGGCTCTTCAGTTCCTCTTCACTTTCTGCCATGAGGGTGGTATCATCTGCATGTCTGAGTTTATTGATAGTTCTCCTGGCAGTCTTGATTCCAGCTTGTGTTTCATCCAGCCCAGCATTTCACATGATGT
>SJYV01041927.1:0-26195 GCA_006410875.1 Neotragus pygmaeus
CTGGTCTATTGCATCATTTAAAGTTTGTGTTTCTTTGTTAATTATCTGTTTAGTTGATCTATCCATAGGTGTGAGTGGGGTATTAAAGTCTCCCACTATTATTGTGTTATTGTTAATTTCCCCTTTCATACTTGTTAGCATCTGTGCAGACAAATTTAAAATGAGAGGGTCTTCAGTTCAGTTCATTCAGTCGCTCAGTCGTGTCTGACTCTTTGCAACCCCATGAATCGCAGCACACCAGGCCTCCCTGTCCATCACCATCTCCCGGAGTTCACTCAGACTCACATTCATCAAGTCGGTGATGCCATCCAGCCATCTCGTCCTCTGTCGTCTGCTTCTCCTCCTGCCCCCAATCCCTCCCAGCATCAGGGTTTTTTCTAATGAGTCAACTCTTCTCATGAGGTGGCCAAAGTACTGGAGTTTCAGCTTTAGCATCATTCCTTCCAAAGAACACCCAGGGCTGATTTCCTTTAGAATGGACCGGTTGGATCTCCTTGTAGTCCAAGGGACTCTCAAGAGTCTTCTCCAGAACCACAGTTCAAAAGCATCAATTTTTTGGTGCTCAGCTTTCTTCACAGTCCAACTCTCACATCCATACATGACCATTGGAAGAACCATAGCCTTGACTAGACAGACTTTTGTTGGCAAAGTAATGTCTCTGCTTTTCAATATGCTATCTAGGTTGGTCATAACTTTTCTTCCAAGGAGCAAGAGTCTTTTAATTTCATGGCTGCAGTCACCATCTGCAGTGATTTTGGAGCCCCCCAAAATAGAAAGGATCTTATGGTAGTTTTATTCCTAATTTTATAAGGAATCTCCATACTCTTCTCCATGGTGGCTGGATCAATTCACATCTCCACACCCTCTTCAGCATGAATTGTTTTTAGACTTTTTGATGGTGGCCATTCTGACTGGTGGGAGGTAATACCTCATTGTAGTTCTGATTTGCATTTCTCTAATAGTGAGCAATGCTGAGCATCTTCTCATGTGCTTATTTGCCATCTGTACTTTTTCTTTGGAGAAATGTCTGTTAAGGTCTTCTGCCTAGTTTTTGATTGGGCTGTTTGTCTCCCTGATTTTGAGCTATATGAGCTGCTTATATGTTCTGGAGATTAATTCTTTGTCAGTTGTTTCATTTGGAATTGATTTCTCCTGTTCTGAGGGTTGTCTTTTAATCTTGTTTATCATTTGCTGTGTGAAAGCTTTTAAGTCAAAGAGAAAAGACAAATATCATATATTAACACAGATACATATATATGGAATCTAGAAAGATGGTACCCATGAACCTGTTTGCAGTGGAGGTGCAGATACAGAGGGCAGACTGTGGACACAGTAGGGGAAGGGAGCGGGTGGGATGAGCTCAGAGAGGAGCATTGCAATATCTACGTTATTGTGCATAAAAATAGACAGACAATGGGAATTTGCTGTATGACCCAAGGAGCTCAAACCCAGGGTTTTGTGACAGCCTAGAGGGGTGGGATGGGGTGGGAGGTGGAAGGGAGGTTCAATGGAAGAGGCATGTGTATCCCTATGGCTGATTCATGTTGATGTGTGGCAGAAATCAACACAACATTGTAAAGCAATTATCCTCCAATTGAAAATACATTAAAAAAATATGAAAGGCTCTACAACATGTTTGCTGCTGCTGCTAAGTTGCTTCAGTCGTGTCCAACCCTGTGCGACCCCATTGATAGCAGCCCACCAGGCTCCACCATCCCTGAGATTCTCAAGGCAAGAACACTGGAGTGGGTTGCCATTACCTTCTGTTTAGCAGATCATAAATTTATATATTTCCCATGAATGCAGTTGGCTGACCCTTTTTGTTTTTCCTCATAGTTGTCTATTTATTTTATTTGTTGTTGTTCAGTTACTCAGTTGTGTCCAACTCTTTGTGACCCCCATGGACTGCAGCCTGCCAGGCCTCCCTGTCCTTCACTATCTCCCAGAGTTTTCTCAAACTTAATAACATTGAGTCAATGATGCCATCCACCCATCTCATCCTCTGTTGCCCCCTTCTCCTCTTGCCCTCAATCTTTCCCAACATGTATATGATGATGTAGACAAATAATAAATTTTCCAACCAGTCCATTCTAAAGGAGATCAGCCCTGGGTGTTCTTTGGAAGGAATGATGCTAAAGCTGAAACTCCAGTACTTTGGCCACCTCATGACTCATTGGAAAAGACCCTGATGCTGGGAGGGACTGAGGGCAGGAGGAAAAGGGGACGACAGAGGATGAGATGGCTGGATGGCATCACCAACTCGATGGACGTGAGTTTGAGTGAACTCCTGGAGTTGGTGATGGACAGGGAGGCCTGGCATACTGCGATTCATGGGGTCACAAAGAGTCGGACACGACTGAGCGACTGAACTGAACTGAACCTTTAAAATGACCTTGAGGTGATCAGTCCACATACACATATATCTAGATATTGTAGCATTCCCAAGCATCACTGAGACACTCCTGACTCCAAAATTCTACACTGTATTTTGAAACATATTCTGTTATTCATATTTTTACCTGGATATGAATTTATAAGATGTATCCTGTTTGGTGTTCAATGTCATTTAAATTAGAAAACTCTGAAGTCCATATTAAATACAGATTGGACTTGCTCATTGTAACCTTCACATCTCTTAGTCTCTTTTCCCTTTTTCCCTGTCTCTTTAATCCACTGTGTTTCATTCTACATGATTGCCTGAAATCTGTCTTTCAAACTAATACTTCACTTTCTTCAGTTAGATTTAATCTACTGCTTAACTTGTTTGTTAAATTTTTAAAATTCAGTTTCAGTGAACATCAATTCTAAAATTAATTTTGGTTTCTTTGAAAGATCTGCCTGTTTCTTCCATTACGTCTTCTTGCTTTTTGGATTTTCTTATAGTCTTTATCAGGTCATGCATTTTAGGTGTATTTATTTAGAGTCTCTTTCACATCCATCTATTATGTCCAGTTCCAGGGGTGTGAGTTTGATTGTGTCACTTTCTCCTATTCTCAGCTGTTTCGTTTCCTCAAGTGTTTTATGGATATTTCAGTTCCGCTTTTGTGGATTATATTCACCTAGGGAGTCATGCTTGCGATGGGGTATGGGGGCATCCCTGTGGATGTGATTTCAAGTGTGTCTCTCCACGGGCATGGCTCCTGAAGTAATTTTTATATGAATTAGACTCCACATTTCTGCACCAGTCTGTTGCTCACCATTCAAGATTTGAGTTTCCTCTTCATTTCTGAGAACTTGATATTTGCCTTTCTTACTTTTGAGGCTGGCTATGGATTTTCATAACCTTTCATCCAGATTTTATAGCTTGGTTTGGTCATATTGATCAGAGGCCTTTCTATAGGATTGTTTCCTCAATTAGCCTAATATCTTATCTTAGAACTACTTTAAGATACAACCTTTTTCCATTGTAAGATCAAATCTTAAATGTTCCCACTTTAAAAAAATCAATGAAAAAAGTGCTCTTTATATTTCTCATGGAAGTCTTTTATTTAAACCAACTGCAATGAACTAATTTATACCACATGACTTTGTGTGTGTGTGGTTTTTGTGTTGGCACATAACCACACATAGACAAATATTACATCTATTTTAAAATCAGTATAATTTGGACTTGGAAAAATCACAAGGAAAAAATTTATGAAGATTTTATCCCAACTCCAATTCTCATATTTGTATGTAATCTATGTATATACATGTATATGTATGTTTATATAGATACCTTGCTTCTATTTAAGTGTTAGAGTTAGTATTTCATCTTCATTCAGTAAAATTTAACCAGAAAATTAAAGTGGTTGGGGTGAGTCTAAGAAGACTTATATCTTCTTATTGTTTATACCTGTAATACTAAGTCTCTTGAGAAGCATTAGTCCATCAAACATCTTTTAAATGCTTTCCATGTGCAGTAAGTTACATAAAATTTTACTAAACATAATTATGTTTTAAAAATCGATGTAGTATAACATTGTATTAAAGAGATTTAGTTTTTTTTTTTTAATAAATCTTCCTCCACAGAATGAATCACATTAGAGTTATTGATTTCTATTTTGAAGAATTGCTTCGGTAGTAAAGTATTTGTATATGCACAAGATAGATTGTTGTTTTATGACGTTTTTCTTTCTGCTTTATATTTTTTAAAATGCAACATAGCAAGTGGTAGTGTACTAGACTGGTAATATTAAAACTACAAGTCAAAAAATGCAAAATTTAAGATTTTTATAATTCTATTTGGGAATCTAGCTTTTTCTGCCAGTGTTCATTATAATTTTAACACTTCATTATTGTAACTTACTACATTTAATAAGCTAACAATTGGGACTAGCTTCAAATCTCAAACAACAATTTAGCAGATGGTTCATTTCATGGAAAAGATACGTAAACTCTCATGATTGTTTCTGTATCATTGGGGGAATGCACTGGTTAATTGCATTACTAGTTGCACTAGTAATGTTTTCTCTGGTCAATAACGATAGAATTTAGGTCAGTTTTCAGAAATAATGATGTCTATACCCAATGAATACATCCTCTACAGAATATGCTAGTATTGTACAAAATTTTTTGGTAAGAAATGTTGCATGTTATTAAGGTAACGTATTACTGTTTGGCTTCTTAAATAATTAACTCGGGTTTTTCTCATCATTTTCTGTCTTGCACTTTATACATCAGAAACCTTTCCTCTTGTGGATTTCCCAGACATGTCATCTTATTTCTTGCCTCTTAACCTTTACTCGTGGTTTAGAACCCAGTTCTGGGAAACCAGCATGTCCTATTACTAGTCTCAAAGCTGAGTAAGACAGAAATCTATTTCCATATCTCACTTTATGATGGTGGATTTTGAAAGGACAGAGGCAGAGTGTTATTTAACTTTCACCTACCATAGCCCCTGATATAACATGAATAAATATTTTAAAGCTGATGTTTCAAATATTTCTCTAAAAATTATATTTTTACATTTTACATCTTTTGTTTATTTTAATATACTTGCAATTAAAATTTTCATCTATTCATCTCAAGAGCCAAGAGTTAAGATCTTAGACATACTTTTAATTTTGTTTACAAGCCACAAAGATCTTTTCATACTCTTTATTTTTGTATTTCCTTATAGAATGTGATTTGCAGTTCTTTGGGGACCTATTTTGGATCAGCATGATGAACACTGCTTATTTCTGAAGATAGAATTAGTTTATTTAAACTCCAATGGTCTGGTCATCTCGAAGCTGTATTATGTATGCATTGTTTTTAACTGTGTATCATCCAGTTCATGTCCATGCAACTTAGTAAGAAGTATCCATTTATTCAATAGACATTACATTACTGCCCACTATGTATCAGGTGCTGTTCTAGACTCTAGAAATTTAGCAGTGAATAAAGTTGACTCATTGGAAAAGACTCTGATGCTGGGAGGGATTGGGGGCAGGAGGAGAAGGGACGACAGAGGATGAGATGGCTGGATGGCATCACCTACTTGATGGACGTGAGTTTGAGTGAACTCTGGAGTTGGTGATGGACAGGGAGGCCTGGTGTGCTGCGATTCATGGAGTTGCAAAGAGTCAGACACGACTGGGCGACTGAACTGAACTGAAAGCAGACCGATTTCATCTGTCCTCATGGAACTTGTATTATAGTAGTAAGAAAATAAACAATCAAACAAGCAAATACAGAAACTGTTAAATGGTAATATTATGAAGAAAAATAAAGCCAAGTGATACAGATAATCATAGGAGGATAAAATACAATTTTATGGGAAAAGTAACATTTAAGCAGAGGTCGTTTGATAATATTGTCAGTCCTTCTTTAGAATAAGAGTCCTAACTTGATGCTTTCCCCTTTTTAAAATGTAGCAATATCAAAAAGAAGGAAGTGTTAAAGAAAAAAATATAGTAAAAACAACCAAATAAATTTAGTACTTTCAAGACCTATTAATTACTAAATATCAGTGTCAAAGTTATAATCCAACACTAATGAATTAACAAATTATATTTTAATTAAGTTCTTATTCTACTTTAAGGCTAATTAAGGGATCATAAATGACTGTGTTTTGTATATTTCAGCATAAATATTTTATGAGCATATGCAAATGAGTATTTCCTTTGTGAAAAGTACTTTTCACATTTTAAATAAGAGGAAGCCTAAATAACAGAGCATGCCTGTTTTTTATGCCCCCTTTCACTTTTCTTTTCAAAATAAAATCAGTACCAGTCAGCAGATTTAGAAAAACAAACAAGAAATGATGAGATACACATGAGCCAGACATATCTGGCTCCGGAAATGCCCTGTCCTGATTGTCTTTACATGAGTCACACAAAATAGGAGCTTCCAATGCAGGTTAAGACTGGACTGGAGGCAAAACTTGCTTAGATGCCTTTGGAGACACAGTCTGATGGATTTACCACATAATATACTTTTTTTTTTTTTCATATAAGCGTATCAAGGTATCTACTCTGGCACTTACACAATATAATGTTTCTCAGAAATTAAACATTTGAATAAAAGTAGATTAAACTGGGTATTATACACATGTTCTCTTCATTTGTTTATTCTGAGCATTCTTTCATCCATCACACTTCAGAAGTTTGCAATTTATTAGGCACAGTGGAAGTCGGTGATAGAGTCCTTTGTGCAGTGGGTACAATTAGTCACAAATGGAATGAAGTAAAAAGTAACTTACAATAGTGCAAAATTACCTGTATTTTTGAAACCATAAATCTAAAGCCTGCCCCACTGTGAGCCATAAAGTTAGTAGAGAAAATGTGTTTGGGAAATCAATTGGGTAACAAACTACTTTATCAGAAGTCTAAATTTTGTGTAATTAATGCACATATTTTGTCATTTATTTTGCTTTACAAGATTATTTTCTCAGCACAAAAATGTTCATCCATCTCAATCAAAATCTGATGAGAGTTTCTAGCAGATGGAGTATAAACATATTAAATCTATTTTGTATTGAAAGACTAATGGAATATTTAATAGACATTTACATGTATAACTTCAGCCTACTTTTTAAAGAAAACAGAATGGAGTCCAAATCTTAGCTAATAGAAAGTCACCTTTGTCTCTTCAGCCATAGTTTGGACCTTAGATTCTCTTATGCTTCTTTTTAATTATTTATTCAGACTGGACTTTAATACAAAATCAGTAGAGTGTGGAATGCTAAAAAGCCGGCGGGCAGTGGTGGAGGGGGGCGGTGTGAGTATCATTTCTGTGACAAGAGTAAGTGGAAGGAAGGACGAATGTGCTTTCAGAAGCCCCAGTGATTCACAGTTTCGTGATTAACATTATGAATCACTTTTTCCCTCTTCTCCCACTTCCTTGCCCCCAGTCCATATAGCAACCCTAATTCATTTTCTGGTTTGATTGGATTACTTCTGATGGACTTAAGCTGAAAGCAAAGTTCAAAGAGAGGAGACCAAATTCAAGTGCCTGGATGATCAGGGATTAACATTTCAAACCCTCACGGGTCCATGGGGAGATGCCTGAACTCAGTCAGGCAGCCAGACTGGAAAGCACGTGGAGTCGCTGATGGGTGTAAAGCTTTTCATTTCATCAGGACACTCATTTCCTGTGACCCTGGACTCTGTTCCCATTCACCCACAGGGTTCCACCAGGATGCTTTTCCGTTAACTCTTGTTCAAGTTCTCACCTTCGGGGTGTGGTCTGTCTGGCTCATCAAGGCAGCCATCCTTGGTCATTCTNTCATATCAGTATTCTGACCTATGTGGGCTAGTTGCTTCTAAATTTCATTATTAATGGTTGAATGAAATTGAACAAAATTTTTGCTGTATTTGGTTTAAAATTATTTTGATGATCAACATGTTACTAGCATTTACAAATTATTTTTACCAAAACTACTGCATTCTTTAGTTCCTTCTGGGACTTGCTGCTTAAAGGAAAATGAGAACAGTGTAGCTCACATTATTCTGATAATTAACATCTGTGAAGGACAAGCTTCTGCATACCTTTTTCTCATAATAGGAGCAAGTGCGTAGAATGAAGCATCATGTGCTGTGGTTTTAATATTTAACTGTTTTTCTCTTTGGGACTGCACTTCTCTCTTCTGCATATAAACACTATTTCTTAAATTTTTTTAAAAAAATCTTTTTGCTCAAATAAATATAGGTGAGTCCAAATGAACTATTTGCTTGGCAAAAGTCTTCTCCACGTGAAAATCCATGATTTAGAACTCTAATAACTTTTCAAGTCATTTCTTATTTTTTAAAAGTCATTTTTGTATGATTCATAAAAGGAAGATGTAATCAACACTTGATTTTTATCCAGTTCCTCTTGCTAGAGCTTTATTCAGGCTGGGGTGGGGCGGGGTCAGGCTTTTAAATTTTTCCTGCATGGCCTACTGAAAATGTGTGTAATTTCTTGTGGATCCCCAGAAGAATGGGTTCTGCAGTCTTCCTCTCACTGGTTTTAATATTAATTAGCTTCCTTTGGTTGCCTAACCAGAGCCAGTTTGCTAGCCCTCTGGAGTCTTGGAAATTTTTCCTACTTCAGTATTTGTGTAAGGTGATTTCCAGTCTGGTATGGTTGGCTGATCGTCTTTCTTCTAGTTACCAAACCATTCTTGAGGCGATTACATTGACACCTACTCTCACTTTTGATATCTGGAATTCTTCTAGCCCCCATGATGTTTTCAAGCTTGTTTGTGAAGGTTTTTGTGTGTGTTTGTGTGTTTGTTTTTAATGGAGCAATATTCTTTAAAAATAATATGCTATTCTTCTTTTTAAAAATATGTTAATATTATTTTTAAAATATTAGGAAATAATGAACTTTTTTCCTAAAACAGTTTTATTTGTGCTAATTAAGTGTTGATACAGTGTTATTGCTCTATCATTGAATAATGATAAGATATATGTAACAGACAGTTTTCCAGCTTAACATTTTGAAGTGCATAGTTCAGTAATAGGCAGCAGAGGCACATGTTACCTTTGTCCTCTTAGGGTTTTCTGGTTGGGCTTGAGAATTAAATTGACAGACAGATTAACAAGAGGGAAAAAAACAAGTTTACGTAAGTTTCAGGCGCTGTGGTGCGCCTCATAAGGAGTCAAGACCTAAGGAAAGGGTGGTGCCTACATTCTTTTATAGTAAGTTGAACAAAGAGAGGAAAGTGTGGAAAAGTAATTAAACTCTGTGAGAAGGCTGAAGGAGGATATGAATTATTTCAATAAGGTCTGTTTGATTAGCATTCTCTCATTCTCAACTTCTTGTCCTTGATGATAAGAATCTTACTTACCTGTTCTAGGAGGACCTCTTTCACATGGGAATTTCATTGCCTGCTTTTAAGTAAAAGGAGGAAATTCAGAGTATTTTTCCTGCATTTGCTATTTTTCAAGTACCTTTAGCCCAAAATAATTCTTTTTCCCAAAGGGCATATTTTGGCATGGCATATTCTGCCACGCTCCAAGTGTTTAAGTACATCCCTTGTTGCACAACCCAATCTCCAGAATGCTTTCATCTTGTAAAAATCTGTGCCCATAAGGCAGATTTCCATTCCTTCAGTTCTTCCAGCCACTGGCAACTTTCATTCAAATTTTTGTTTCTATGGGGAAAATTTTTTTGACTTTTTAGAATAGAGTTAATAAATATGTTAAGCATATGGTTAGACATGCTTTGTTATTTATATGTGTAGGGGAGGGAAAATACCTTCCTTCTACCCTCTTATGTTTAGTGACCAAGGAGTGTAAATTAAGGACAGATTAACAGAAGAACAGGCTTATTTTATGCACACACAGAAAAGCCTCATAGGAAGAAGTGAAAACCTCAAAGAGTCTATTAGATTCCAGGGGTTATGTGACATTTTTAGTGGTGTCTAATTTAAAGGGTGATAAATTGGGGAAAAGAGACTAAATAAAGAAAAAAAGGTGGGAGATGGGCTTCTGAGGTGTAAGGGAATGAGTTGTGGGAAGGGGACTAAAAATATGTTCGCCCCATATGGGTTGTTTAGTGAGATCTGTTATGAAGACTCAAGGTGTCTCGAGTGATAAGAATTGTCTCCAGTCTTCTCTTTTTGGTCTAGAAGAGGAAGACTCTTTTATAAATGGAAATTTCCTTTACAAAAGAGAAATGTATGTCCTGCAGAAATAGGGGGGCAAGGAGCTCCTCCTGTGTTTGTTGTTTCTTTCACCTTCAAAAGCAATGGCACCCCACTCCAGTGCTCTTGCCTGGAGAATCCCAGGGATGGGGGAGCCTGGTGGGCTGCCGTCTATGGTGTCACACAGAGTCGGACACGACTGAGCGACTTCACTTTCACTTTTCACTTTCATGCCTTGGAGAAGGAAATGGCACCCCACTCCAGTGCTCTTGCCTGGAGAATCCCAGGGACGGCGGAGCCTGGTGGGCTGCTGTCTATGGGGTCGCAGAGTGGACACGACTGAAGCGACTTAGCAGCAGCAGCAGCAACTCCAAATCCTCCTTGTACCGAAGTGGCAACTGTGGTGTGGAGTATTCTGACCTCTTTCATAGATTATTGGTATCATGGGCTCTAAATGTTTAAAAAAATAGAAGAATTGAGTTAGTTATAAAACACCTGTTTGAAAGGTTGAGCAGACATTTTCAAAGTGGTAAGAAAACCACCTGCATTGCAAAATACATGTGAATTAATTAGAAATTAGTTGTTGTTGTTGTTGTTGTTGTTTTTCCCCTGGTGATTCAGACAGTAAAGAATCCACCTGCAGTGGAAAAGACCCAAGTTTGATCCCTGGGTCAGGAAGATCCCCTGGAGAAGGGAATTGGGAACCTACTCCAGTATTCTTGCCTGGAGAATTCCATGGACAGAGGAACCTGGCGGGCTACAGTCCATGGGATCTCAAAGAGCTGGACACAACTGGGCCACTAACAGTCACTCCCTCGAAAATAGCAGGATAAAAAGGTGCTTTTAAACGTGGTATAAANCCTGTCCATGTGCTCCAGGGATGGGGTGTTTCTCCTAAGCTCAGTACCAGGCAGTACTCCTGCCTGTCCCGGGGGAAGTGGGGGACTAGCTAGGAGAGACCATTTGTCTGTGGATGTCTACGTCATCCACATTTTTTAGACAGGAAGGATTGAAGGATGGTAATACAGATGAAAGTGTGAGAGCGATATAGGGGTAAGGGGAAAGTGGAGGTCTTATATTAAAAGAACTTTTACTTATCAAGCATGTGGTTATTTGGACTGCTTTACGGCAGGAGGGCCATGGAGGAGATGAAGTTGGGAAGAGAGGCTGATAACATGGAAAGCCCCCCTGTCTAGCTGCCACTGGCTCCTTCTCTCTGCCATCACTGCCAGCATTTTCATTCTCCTCTCTCCTTTGTTTATTCATTAACTTACTCATTTATTCAGGCAACATTCATTGACTGTTCCAGGGATCTCTCCTGCTTTATTTTTAAACCGCTTCATTTTGTCTTACTCTGCTGACTATTAAAACTCACCTGTTCACTGTTAATTTCCATAGAGGACTGCTTCTTGTTCTTCCAAACTGAATGTCATTCATTGCTCAAACCTAAAAGAGGGTGACTGTAGTGCACCACGGAAGACAGATAGTCTAGAGAATGAGCGAGACCTAGAGCGACGGGGTCTTTCCACTGCCGTCTTCAGAGCTGTGCCTACACTACAGCTTCTGCCACCTGAGGTAGGCCTTCATGATTCGAGCTAATGGAGTTAATTTACGCTTTGCTTTTCACTGTTCTATTATATTTCATTCAATAAGTACTTATTGAGTGTCTACAGTTTGCCTAGCACTGATTAGGTGCTAGGCACGCAGCATTCCTGGAGGAGGGCATGGCTACCCACTCCAGTATTCTTGCTTGGAGAATCCCATGGATAGAGGAGCCTGGCGGGCTACAGTCCATGGGGTCTCAAAGAGTCAGACAGGACTGAACAATAACACTTTCACTCATACAGCATCTAAATCATTACCCTCATGGTGGCTGGGTCACTGAATATGATGAAAGCATGNGGCAACCCACTCCAGTATTCTTGCCTGGAGAATCCCCTGGATGGAAGAGCCTGGTAGGCTACAGTCCACGGGGTCGCAAAGAGTCGGACATGACTGAGCGACTTCAACTCAACTCAACTCAAGGCTCATGAATAATTATTCTTCAAATAGAACCAATCATAGCACCCAACTGTAAGTGTTCCTAATGCTATTTCCATACACAGCTTCTCTGTTGGGTTAGCCTTGAACTCATAGCATCTACTCTTAACTGAGCACTTTCTAAATGACTGGTACTTTACAACACAGTGTAGTCATCCCATAACCCCTAATAAGATAAGTTTTATTAGCCCCATTTTTCAAATGCAGACACTGAGGCTCAGAGATGCTGAAGCTGAGAGCCCAAGGTTACACAGCTAGTGGGGGGCAGAGCTATGATAGGAGGCCCAGACATCTGATTCCAAAACTTGGAACCTGTTCATGGTAGTGTTTGTTTTATACCTTACATTATAAATAAAAACAGTGAGGGGGCCAGGATATGGAAGCAACTTAAAGTCCATCAACAGAGAAATGGATAAAGAAGATATAGTACATACAGATAATGGAAGGTTGCAGTCATAAAAATAAATGAAGTAATGCCATTTGCAGCAAAATGATTGGACCTAGAGGTTGGCATACTAAGTAAAGTCAGACAAAGACAAACATCATATAATATCACTTATACGTGGAATCTTAAAAAACAGTACAAATGAACTTATTTACAAAACAGAAATAGAGTCACAGGTGTAGAAAACAATCTTATGGTTACTGGGGAGAAAGGGGGAAGGGGCAAATTTGAGACTGGGATTAACATATACACATGACTAGGTGTAAAATAGATAACTAACAAGGACCTACTGCGTAGCATGGGGTGCGTGCATGCTAAGTCACTTCAGATGTGTCTGACTCTGTGCGACCCTAAGGACTGCAGCCTGCCAGGCTCCTCTGTCCATGGGATTCTCCAGCCAGGAATACTGGAGTGGGTTGTGTGCCCTCCTCCAGAGGATCTTCCCGACCCAGGGATCGAAACTGCATCTCTTATGTCTCCTGCGTTGGCAGGTGGATTCTTTGCCACTACCGCCACCTGAGAAGCCCACAGCACAGGGAACTCTACTCAGTACACTGTAATGACCTCTATGGGAAGAAATCTAAAAAAGAGTGGATACATGTCTGTATATAACTGATTCACTTTGTTGTACAGCAAAAAGTAACACAACATTGTAAACCAACTATATTCCAATAATAATAACTTTTTTAAAAAGTGAGGGGACTTCAAATACCAGACTCAGAAATTCCGGAGTTCTCAGGAAAGAAAATGTAAATACATTGTCATTCCCTGAGATCAGTTAACAAGGATTGGAAGGTGAGGGGGACAGATTTTACATAAGCAAAATTGCCTTTGGGAATAAGAGCCCAATGCATTAATGTAATAATTATTCCTCCTGTGTGGGCTCTAACTATATTTTTATTAGGATGTTTTACATATTGTTTAGTTTCTTTAAAATGCTAAACTGACTCTAAGTCCTCAGATAGGCCAAAACTCCAGGCAGTACGTTTATAGGAAGTGAAAGCCCCCAATGAAATAACTCCCAGAGGCCTGAATTAGTGGTTTTTATCCTAAGGAGGTGAAAATCCACATCTCTTCCAGGAAAGCAACAGACAGAATATTAAAACCAAGCTAAATTTACTAGGGACTTTCAGGCTTGAAGGCTTATCCTGTGGCCTGAATAGTTAGAATCACTTGCTGTTCTAGACTCCCTGCCAGCTCGCCTCCGGGGCTGGAGTTAGACTTGTCGGGGGTCCAGGCTCTGCAGAGCATGGTGGCTCCATCTGTGGCCAGGGTCAGTGGTCAGCTGGTGATGGGGCTTGGGGTCCATATCTGGGGTTGTGGATTCAGTCAGGAACTGACTCTCTAGCAAGGGATCGGGCCTCTACATGAGATATGGTTTAGTAAATTACTTTCTCTCTCCAAGCTCAGTGATTGGCAGGGTCACAAGGTCTCTTGTTTGTGGTTCCTTGTTATGATGTGTGTACTTTACTTTCCAATACTTCAGCACCGAGTAGAATTCAATTTTCAGAGCTGTTGCCCTAATCTGGAACCCCCAGACCTGGGGACAGCTGCTAACAACACACCCAAGAGAAAGCCCATGTGTCACAAGCAACTGTTGTCAACACTTCTATTATTTGTATTTCCATCAACAGCTGAGACTCTGAAAATTAGCATATTTTCATGCCAGAAACGGGGCTTCTTGGTGAAAACTACAGCCTGTTTACTAGCAAGATGAGTATCAGAAGTGGGCTTGCACTGAAGGAATGAAAGGCGTTCGGCTACATGGACTGGCTGAAAATGCTTTGGAGACAATGTTCCCCTGAGCACGGTCAGGACAGGAGCATCCCGGAGACCTGTGCCCTTTACCCCGAGGCCTGGTGCTGGATCTGGCACAGGTTTAGGAGGCCTTCCAGCTGTCTGATATTGACTATGAGCATGGAATCCCACAACTGGCATTTTGTTGCATCTGCTTCCTCCTTTCATGCAAGGTAAGTTTAGATATGAAAGGATGGAGGGCTCACAGAGCAGGCTCCAGGGACGATTTTATTTGCTGCCTTGTGAGTGAGTAAGTGCATGCACACTGGAACGAGGCCTGAACCCCAGTTTCATGCAACATGGGAGTGAGACTGTGGGAGTGCAGCTAACTCTCACAGCCTTAGACTCGTCTGGCAGCTTCTTAAGCTTGCTGGTGAACCCCTTCCCCACTTCCCGAGTGTCTCTGCAGGAGGAAAAGCCTTGGGGAATCTTTGCCCTTCATCAAATTCATCATCATAACATCTAATTTGTTTTTAATTTTTTTTTTCTTCCAAGTCAGAGCTGGATGGGACATGGAAAGGATTTAAGAACAGCTCCTGGTGAGGGGTAATCTGATGAGAAGTGATTATGTTCTCATTGGCAAAACAATTTATTGCCAACCAAATTCTTGTTGCCAGCTAAATAAAGTAGATGTTAATTCTACCCACTCTGGGTCCTAAACCACCTCTCAGAGCCAACTGTGAGATTCAACCAACACTAAAGACACATAGAGTCTGGTCCACAGAGAGCACAGGTGAAGTGGGCTCAGCCTCTCAGACACACAGGCTGACCTCTGCTTGCCCAGTGATTCCCCACCTGGTGGTGTCCCGTCCCTAGAACAGCAGGGAGGTCAGTGCTGCAAGGACCTCAAAATCATCCAGCCCAGCCCTCTCCTCATCAGATGGGGAGACTGGCCCAGAGAGGTTTCGTGACTAACCTGCAGTCACACGCAGAGCTGGAGGGAGGGCTCTGGGTACTCCCCAAATTCTCCTCAATTCAGTTTAACAAAGAGTTTTTCCCTGAGCTCAGGGAGCTCGTGGGAGGAAGATACAAATAAGGCCAACAAACAGAATAAAGCAGAAAACGCTGCACTGTGAATCATGCAGGCAGCCAGGTTCTCTTTAGCCTTAAAAATGGCATGGAAGCTTCAGGAATGCGGCAGCCTTGGCACTGGGCCTGGAGAGATGAGGAGGGTTTCAAGAGGAGGGAGAAGGATGGAGGGAGGACCCTGATGACCATATCCACAGACCTCTGCATGGGAGGGCGGTGTGGCAAGCATCTGGGGACCTCCAGGATATGGGAGCATCTGGGGACCTATGGGGTGTGGCAAGCAGGTCAACAGGAGGAGTGCCTCAGCTCGGCTCCAACCAAGTGTTCAGAGTCCCCAGGGGGGCTCCAGACAGGGTCTTGTATGGAGGCGAGCACTCTGAATCCATCTCTGGGTGGATGTACCCCTGATGGGTGCTGACCACCAGGCTCACTTCCTTTCCCAGGTGTTCTCTTCTTCCTCTCAGCTCTTCTCTGGCCTCGGTGCCTCTCTGAGGTCTCCATCACTGGGGTACCAGCTGGATTCTCCTTGGGAAAGTCAGTCTTCCAGCCTCTTCTCCTCCCCTCACCCCAGGAGCAAACTAAACCACCTCCCTGAATGTGTGTACAGAGCACTTCAACCCACAAAGCTCTTTTTCTTCACTCTGTCTCATTTACTTTCACCAGACTCACCATTATCCACCCTTCCTCCATCACAAAGGTGGTAAAATGAGGACCCGAGTAACTCAGCCTGGCTCTCCTGCTGGTGCACTTGGGGACCCACTCCCCAGGGCTCATCCTGGAACAGTGGTTCTCAACACAGACTCTGGAACCAATTCCCCAGCTCTGCATCCCACTTCACCAGTCACCTGCTCAGTGGCTTGAGCAAATTATTCAACCTCTCTCTGCCTCAATTTCGTCATTTGGAATATGCTAATAGTAGCAATACTGATGTTTATCTCATAGTATTTATGGGAAGATTAAATGCATTAATAAATGCAAAGAACACAGTAGTCCCTGACACATATTAAGTGCAATGGGAGTATTAGCAATTACTGGCATTAACCCTGATCCAGGATTCCAGCAGATTCCTCCCATTAGGTTACTTGGCATCCCTGGTGCCCTCAGGGGAGTTGCTCAACCTCTCTTTACCGACCACAAGGCTGGCCCTCAAGACAGTTCAGACTCTTCGTGGTTTTTTCTCGGCTTTCTCCAATCTGTGAGCCCCCTTCTTCCTCCCCCATACCTTCAACAATCCCTCCCTCTCCCCATGAGTCCCCTTCCCCATACCCACACCTAGTCAGACAGGCTCTCCCTTGAGTCTCTGTGAGGAACTGATACTGTCTCTGTTGGTTCAAAAGCTGCCCTTAACAATAGTAGTTTTTGAATGTTCAGTACAAAGAATTAGTTGTCTCCTTTAAGGGTCCAGTTTTGAATCAAAAAGAAAGCTCTCCATCGAGAAGCAGCTTTGACTCGGCTTACGAGTGGCAGCAAGGGGATTATCAGCAGAGAACCATGTCACATACTTAATTGCAAACCCATCCCTAAGGCCAAAGTCTAGTTTGGACTGAGTGGCAGATTTGGGTCCTTAGAGCTACTCCTTTCAGATTCTGCAGAAGACATGATGGTGCAATAAAGAGGATGTTTATGAGAACACTGTTCTCCAGTGCTCAGGAATAGCAGAGATGAGCTGCCACACTGCTGCTTGCTGTGACCTGCAGCCTCCTAGACCCATAGTCTTTAGATGCCTAAGAATTACCTTAGGGAAACAGAAGAACCAAGGAGGGAGCAATTGCTGCAGATCCTAGATGACCCTGACACTGATGCTACTGAAAGCCCAGCAACATGGGCTTTGCCTAATGGGGAAATAAAATACAGCTTTGGATTTGCCTAGAGCTCTTCCATGTATGGATTGGTGAAGTGTTCCATGATGCACTGGTGTGAAAACAGCAGCAGTGTGGCAGGAACTAGGACCCCTTCCAGGGCCTTAGAGCGGGCTCTTGTCTAACACTTGGAAATGAGCTGCCTGGGGAGATACACAAGCTGACAAAGCAAGAGACTTCATTGGGAAAGGGCACCCAGGTGGGGAGCAGGAGGGCCAGTCAACCCAAGAGAACTGCTCTGCCACGTGGCTCATGGTCTCGGGCTTTATGGTGATGGGATTCGTTTCCTGGTTTTCTCTGGGTAATTATTCTGACTCAGGGTCCTTCCTGATGGTGTGCACATTGTTCGGCCCAGTTGGATTCCAGCAAGGTGACTCTGGGAGGGTGGTAGGACGTGTAGTGTCTCCTTTTGACCTTTCCCAAATTCTTCTGGTAGGTGGTGGCTTGTTATCTCCTATTAACTCATGCAAAGTGTTACTGTGGTCCCTGGGCAGGGTGGGCAGTTTCAGTCACTATTCTCCCTAACAGTAGGGCCTGATGCACAGTAGGCATCAGCAAACGTTTGAGGAGTAAATTTCCCAGTTTGTGACCCACTCATTTACAGTCATGAATTCAGGAACTCTCAGGGTTGCTGGTGGAGTGTGATTGGTTAAGGGCCTGAGACAGGTAAGTGCCCTCGCCTCCAGAGAAAGCAGGAATATTCTTCAGAAACTTTATCTTGAGCTTTTCAAGTAGAGATAGTCAAAGCTAAGTAGCTCAGTGTCCTCACTGATGTCTATCTATGGATTGAAGCTTTTCAGAATTCCAGCGGAGCATCCAAGTTAAGGAATGGAGGGTGATATTTTGCAATGGCAGGTTTCTTGGGAGTGTTCAGGAACTTTCTACATACAACAAGAAATGAATTGCATCAAACAGCCAACTCTTACCCTGCACCATCAGAAAAGATGTTATACTCAGCCAACCCACTCACATCACCACACAGCCACCTTCTTCCAAGCCACTCAGTCCAGTAACCTCTGAAGGGGAAAAGGTTGTTCTAACACGGTCCCCCACACCATCTTTTTCCTGGGCAACTGTCACCAGCCTCCTGTTAACGCTACCTGTTTCTGGTCTTATACCCAGTCGTCTTCCAGGCCATCACTAAACATGTGCTTCCACATCGCAAATCTGCCACTCTCTTTCTTAATGCCCCCAATGGCTCCACACTGTCTTCAAAGTAGGATGCAGATTTCTCAACTTGCTATGCCAAGCTCTTCAAAGTCTGGTTTCCATTAGACCTGAAATGCAGCCAATACTCACCCAAACACCATGCCAGCTGTTAAAATGTTGAAATACTTCTGCTCCTCCATGGCTATTCACCATCCACCAACCAACATGCTAGGCCGTATGTCTCCTGGCCAGAGCCCTGGTGGGAGAGACACCACCTCTGACAAAGGTGGCCTTTGGCACTGGCTCCCCAGTGGACATACCCTGCTCTGAGGCCCCTGACATGGCCCAGCACTCCCAATAGATATCCTTACCTGAAGCCCTTGGGAACCAGCTTCTACAGTAGATACCACTATTGCATTGTTAAATGCAATAGTGTGAATATTACTCCCACGTCAGTCAACTTTACTGGACTTATCATTCACCATTGCCTTCTTTATTTATTTGTTAAATGAATTAAAGAACACCTGAGTAAATAAAGGAATGAATGGTATATAATCTAACTCCTGTTATCTTCTTAGCCTCATCATGAAGGAAGGAGGTCCGGGGCAGCATGTAGATTGACAAATAAGGTACCATCCATGGTGACCACCAAGTTCTCACTCAGACCCAGAGATGGCCACTTGGGAAGGGTCTTTCATTGGTACCTTATACCCTGGCTAAGTTCTCCACCATTCAAGTTCAGAATGTAGAACTTTTCAATGCATCCAAAATCAGTTTTTCAGGGCAAACTCACATGATCCAGGCTGAAAAGACACTGGTGCACAATGAGAATGCCAGCTGAACTGCTTGTAAAGATGCTGTCTCTTCTCCAGGTGTGACAACTGCAAGAGACAGGAATACTAATTCCAAATGACTTAAGCACAGAAGAAATTCATTGGCTCTCAAAGCTGAAAGTCCCAGGGGGTGAGTTCAGCTCCAGGCACAGCTGGATTCAGAGCTCAAATGGTACCACTGGAAAACAATGTTTCCCTTTTCTGAGTTCTGTCTTCTACCGGGTTGACTTCCATCTTAGGCTCCACATGGTGGAAAGAATGCTTCCTGCCCTCTAGGATCCCATCCTCAGCTTCAAGTCTAGCTGACAAGAATGAAAGGTTCTCTTCTGGAAGCCCCAGAAAGCATTTCATTGCATTGCTTCGGTTCTAATTAGATCATATAGCCAACCCTGAACTCAGCTCAGTGTCCAGGAGAGGAATGTCATGTTCTGACTGCCTAAAGCCTAGATCACCTTGAGATCTAGGGACGTTTCATCCTTCCACCAATAGCGTATGCCTCCTCTAAAGTAGAAGGGTTGAGAGTAGACAAGAGGGAGGGCAATAAGGTACCACCATGCTAGGCAGCAAATCCAACCAATGTCCCTATGCCAGGACACTCCTTTATAGCATTGAGGACACCAAACACTTTTTTTATTGGAACACAGTTGCTTTACAATGGTGTGCTAGTTTCTACTATACAACAAAGTGAATCAGCTGTTTGTGTGCACATATCTCCTCCCTCTTGAGCCTTCCTCCCACCTCCCANCCCACTCCAGTGCTCTTGCCTGGAGAATCCCAGGGACGGCGGAGCCTGGTGGGCTGCTGTCTATGGGGTCGCAGAGTGGACACGACTGAAGCGACTTAGCAGCAGCAGCAGCAACTCCAAATCCTCCTTGTACCGAAGTGGCAACTGTGGTGTGGAGTATTCTGACCTCTTTCATAGATTATTGGTATCATGGGCTCTAAATGTTTAAAAAAATAGAAGAATTGAGTTAGTTATAAAACACCTGTTTGAAAGGTTGAGCAGACATTTTCAAAGTGGTAAGAAAACCACCTGCATTGCAAAATACATGTGAATTAATTAGAAATTAGTTGTTGTTGTTGTTGTTGTTGTTTTTCCCCTGGTGATTCAGACAGTAAAGAATCCACCTGCAGTGGAAAAGACCCAAGTTTGATCCCTGGGTCAGGAAGATCCCCTGGAGAAGGGAATTGGGAACCTACTCCAGTATTCTTGCCTGGAGAATTCCATGGACAGAGGAACCTGGCGGGCTACAGTCCATGGGATCTCAAAGAGCTGGACACAACTGGGCCACTAACAGTCACTCCCTCGAAAATAGCAGGATAAAAAGGTGCTTTTAAACGTGGTATAAAGCTGTGATGCATTACATAATGAATGCATGCATAAAAAATGATAAAACCTTTAAAGGTGAAATAAGTTGTTTTACGCCTGTTGAATTATGTACCTTCCATTCTCCAAGTATTCTGTTTAAAAATCTCAGACCTCTGTGCATATGTGTATTTATGTATGTTTGTGTTCAATTTACACTTCTACCAACAATGATCTTGTTTCTCACATCTTTACTAAATCCTGGAATTGTGAGAAGTACCTAACTAGGCTGCAAGATTTTTGGACCTACTGTCAACCTTTGCCAAAAACCCTTATACTGTACATCAGACTGGAAATTCTGTCTCTATATGGTCTTTTTACTAATATGATTTGTGTGTTACTTTGTGACAGCCTGAAATCCAGAAGCAGTGATTTCATGTTAAGGAATATGATGGAGGCTTATCATACTCTAATGCTAATCCAAAATTTAACTCAAATGTAGTACTTTGTAATACATTTTGAATGAAAGGAGTTTGCTTGGCTTATATAGCTGATTAAATCACCTTTATTTTTGTATATTAATTTATAATAGGGCTTGCTTACAGAATAACTTAAATGTATATGCTTATCCATATTTTTTCTATATTCTTGGTATAATTCGGCTTTGTTTCAAAAACTGTGCCTGATGTTTGTTTTCTTTTTTTGTTTTTCCATTTCCTTCCATTGTTTGAGTTTTAGAATAAATTGTACAAGCTAAAGTTATATCATTTTTCCATTATCCAAGCATATTTTTCTGATGATTAATATACTTTAGAAGTGGCTTATTTAATAAAACAGTGTTTCATCAGTCATTCCTATCTGATTCAATATGCAAAGTAATACATGAAATATTACAAAAAGGAATCTTTACATTAAATTTTATTCTGTTTACTATTTGTCATCCTTTCATTATTGTTTATAAAGCAAATCCCACTTCTGAACTAAAGATACAATATAATCTGATCTTTGCCTACTCTTTTTGTTTCTATCTATAATTTAGTAATACAGAACTAAGCAGGGTCTTGAGTCATTAGATGAGATTTAGAAATCATTCTTTGGTATACACCTTAACACAGAAGAAGGTAAATGAACTGCAAAGCAGTAAAACGAACACAAAGTTAAAATATTTGCAACTAACTTATTAATGGTAAATGTATTTTATAATGTTTAGTTATTTTAAAATATATGTTTGACAATCAAGAAAATCAAGGATCAAAGAAATTCTGTACTAAGGAGAGAAAATCTGAGTGTTTCTGCTTGTGGTGTTACACTTTTTAGTCTCCACTACCATCCAATTTAGCTGGCCAAGTTTGGATACTTGTCACTGAAGAAAAGAAAGTGTGGGTCTTGCGATCTTGCACTGGACCAATTTCGACACAAATAGTAATCCTTGGCTATTTTTCAGCTCTCGTAAATCCTGCCATTACAGATTTTAATGAACGGTCTCACGGTATTTGTAGTCTCTGGTAAAATTCGCGTTTCCAATATGAAAAAAAGTGATCAGAAATTACACATACATTTTCTTCCTCTTTCTCCTTTTGTTTTGGCTACTTCTGTATCCCACATCATGTTCTGTTTTCTTTTGCTTTATTGCTATTAAATCCTTTCCTAAATCTTTCTGACATGTTGTTTTAAGGTTACAATCCTGCATTTCTGATATTCATCCCAAAACAGTTATTTCTTATATTCTTTCCAGGTTTATAGTTAGATGTTAATGTGAAGTCTAGTTCTGGCATGCTATTATTATTATTTTTATACAATTTTACTACCCCCTTGTATGAGCAGTTTCTTCTACTGATATTTACCCAACCTGAGAATCTTTGTTATTGTGGCGTCATAAAGCTGATATGTTCTCTGATCAAATAACCTCATTATCAGGATACTTTAGGAAATGATATAATGAAGGCAAACTTTATGGGAATATGTTCATTTTTTATAACAAACACTTGAAAGCAGTCTAGTGAAGTGAAAGTCGCTCAGTCATGTCTGACTGACTGCCACCGGAATTCTCCAGGCCAGAATCCTGGAGTGGGTCACCTTTCCCTTCTCCAGGGGATCTTTCCTACCCAGCAATTGAACCCAGATCTCCCACATTGCAGGCAGATTCTTTACCAGCTGAGCTACAAGGGAAGCCGCAAGGGAAAGCAGTCTAAATATCCACAATTGGATGGTAGTTAATTAAATCAAGTGAATAAATTCATTTGATGAGATATTATAACCTTTTGGAATAGCGATAGAGTGGAAATCTTTGATAGTGCTAAATTAAAAAAAAAAAACTCGGGATATAAAATGATATATTCTAGAATTAAAACAATGGAAAACAGATTCACATATCAAATCAGTGAGCAAGAATACCTCAGTTTGCAAAACCCATTGTTTAAGTATAAGAAGAAAGTGTCATCATTTTGTGGGGGAGCAAGAAGGAGGGATTTCCATAATTTTAGGTAAAGCTCATTGCTTATACATTTAAAAATATTTTTTACTACAAAGGTAAAATATATGATAAAAATTTTCAAATATATACATGTTTAGATATTAGGTGTATATATTGTTCTGAACCCTGCTATGATAAACATCCACTTAACTTTTCTTCTTAAGAAAATGTCACTTGCTTACCTTTAACTGTCTGATATCCGATCCCTGGAGACTCATGCCAGAACTCATTCTCAGAGGCTTAGGACTTTAACCTATATGATCTGCTTAATTTCCTTCAAATTGCTTTCTTGAATTACACATTTACATTTTAACAGAAAGGTGTTAATTTACCTCCAACTGCTAAAATTAATTGCCAGTTTGCTTCTTTCAATCTTTGTGTTTTAATTTACATGTTATCATACTCTGCCTAATGTTTCATATGCCGAATTTTACTAGGTATCATATGATGATTTCCCAGTATCAATACTGATCCTGTCCCTGTGTCCTTGAGACATCAAATGCCAGGAGTAGGATAAGCATGCAAGAAATGTGTGAGTAGCACTCTGTGTGAGAAAGGAAGGAGCCTGGGAAGGGGAGGAGGATTGGGCAGTAGCCCTCAGACTGCCCTGCAGCTCCGAGGAGAGCAGGGCAAGGTGGTCAGCAGTCTTGAGCCACAATCACCTGATCGTGGGCCCTCCAGCTCAGGAATGGACCCACCTGGCGTCTCTGCCTCCAGAAGAATTGTCGGCAGGAACCAGCCTGTGGGCAGCTTGTTCTCTACTGGAATGCAAGGTTACATTGCAGAGTACATCAGCTTGGTCCAGTGATCAGCCCTATTCCCTCCTAAAAGACATCTGAGGCACATTCTCACGCCCTCAACATTTTGCAAAATTAACTGTTCATGCTGCGTCATGTTCCGTCTTATTAAATGTACTCCTTTTGAGTAAGTCAGAAATCTAGAAACCTTCCCTGATAGTTCTTTCTTCCTCACCTCCATAGTCAGATCCTCACCAAGCCATGCTAATTCTGTCTCTTACATATTTCTTGACCCTGACCTTTTGTCTTCATCTTCAGTACCAAAACTCTAATACCTGCACCCCCATCTTTTACTTGGGCTTCCCTGTGGCTCAGATGGTAAAGAATCTGCCTGCAATGCAGGAGACCCGGGTTCGATCCCTGGGTTGGAAGATCCCCTGGAGGAGGGTATGGCGACCCACTCCAGTATTCTTGCCTGGAGAATCCCCATGGACAGAGGAGCCTGGCGGGCTACAGTCCATGGGGGTCGCAAAGAGTAGGACGCAGCTGAGTGACTAAGCACACATCTTTTAGTCTGTCCCTCTCGAATCNCCCACTCCAGTATTCTTGCCTGGAGAATCCCCATGGACAGAGGAGCCTGGCGGGCTACAGTCCATGGGGGTCGCAAAGAGTAGGACGCAGCTGAGTGACTAAGCACACATCTTTTAGTCTGTCCCTCTCGAATCACTGCTCCACCATGTAGCCAGTGTAACCTCAGACAAAAGGCATCTAACCTGACCAGACCCAACTGTGCCCCTTTCAATTCATCTATTCTCTTCAGAGGGTGCAGAGCGACCTCGGTACTTCTGTGGTGCATCAGTTCACACCACACTCGCCATTGCTGACTGTGTCTCCTCCGCTGATCACCATGACCCCCCCTCCACCGGCCACCTTTCAGTTTGCACAGCGCTTGTGTGTCTCCCCAGCACAGCCTTCGTGCAGGCTCTTCCTTCTCCTGGAGTGCTCTTTATTCCCCTCTTCATCAATAAATTTTGCACAGTTCAGACCACAGCTCAAGAGTCTCTTTATTCACAGATCCCTTCCTTGACATTTCTGATGCTGCCCAAGCCCTTGAGGATGAGCTCTTGTGGCACCACGTTCCTCATTTTATAGCATTTATTACAGCTTCAACTTCCCATATATTTTCATAGTTACTGATTGCTATACTTTGTAATACTCTGAATACCCTGCTATGCTCTATAGTATGAGGGCAGGCTCTCCTGTTTATTTTTGCTCACCAATGATTTCTGGCACCTAGGGCAATCCTTAGAACAAAGTAAAAATGTGCTGTTGATTGAAATATGAGGCTCATTGTAAAGGTCTGAGGTAAGACATTGATGTGGGAACACTTCTATAAGGATGGATGTGGTCGCCAGCATAAGAGAAGAGAATAAAAACCACCAGAGAGAATATTTAAATGCTGCTTTTGTGTAGCCATGTTAAAGCATCTTAGAGGCATAAAAAAAGGGGCCCACATCGGCTTGCATGTGAAGAATCACGAGTAGTTCCAAAACACTTGAGTTACAAAGATAGTTTGGAGAGGGGCTGGTGATGCGGGTAGCTATAAAAAGAAGCCTGACCATGAAGTACTTTTTAAAATTCTTAATGAAATATAGTTAATTTACAATATTGTGTTAGTTTCAAGTGTACAACAAAGTGATCAAGTTACCTACATATAAATATTATTTTTCAGTTTCTTTTCATTATACGGTAGTTTATTACAAGATAGTGAGTATAGTTCCCTGTACTATCCAGAAGGTCCTTGTTGTTTACTTGTTTCAGTTCAGTTCAGTTCAGTCGCTCAGTCATGTCCAACTCTTTGCAACCCCATCAATCTCAGCACGCCAGGCCTCTCTGTCCATCATCAACTCCCAGAGTCCACCAAAACCCATGTACGTTGAGCCGGTGATACCATCCAACCATCTCATCCTCTGTTGTTCCTTTCTCTTCCTGCCCTCAACCTTTCCCAGCATCAGGGGCTTTCCCAATGAGTCAACTCTTCTCATGAGGTGGCCAAAGTATTGGAGTTTCAGCTTTAACATCAGTCCTTCCAATGAACACCCAGGACTGATCTCCTTTAGGATGGACTGGTTGGATCTCCTTGCAGTCCAAGGGGCTCTCAAGAGTCTTCTCCAACACCACAGTTCAAAAGCATCAACTCTTTGGTGCTCAGCTTTCTTTATAGTCCAACTTTCACATCCATACAAGACTACTGGAAACACCATAGCCTTGACTAGACAGACCTCTGTTGACCAAGTAATGTCTCTGCTTTTAAATATGCTGTCTAGTTTGCTCATAACTTTCCTTCCAAGGAGTAAGCATCTTTTAATTTCATGGCTGGAGTCACCATCTGCAGTGATTTTGGAACCCCCCAAAATAAAGTCGGTCACTGTTTCCACTGTTTCCCCATCTATTTCCATGAAGTGATGGGACCGGATGCCATGATCTTCATTTT
>SJYV01041927.1:29182-44421 GCA_006410875.1 Neotragus pygmaeus
AATATACAGCCTTGACGTACTCCTTTTCCTATTTGGAACCAGTCTGTGGTTCCATGTCCCATTCTAACTGTTGCTTCCTGACCTGTGTACAGGTTTCTCAAGAGGCAGGTCAGGTGGTCTGGTATTCCCATCTCTTTCAGAATTTTCCACAGTTTATAGAGATCCACATAGTCAAAGGCTTTGGCCTAGTCAATAAAGCAGAAATAGATGTTTTTTCTGGAACTCTCTTGCTTTTTCAATGATCCAGCGGATGTTGGCAATTTGATCTCTGGTTCCTCTGCCTTTTTTAAAACCACCTTGAACATCTGGAAGTTCACAGTTCATGTATTGCTGAAACCTGGCTTGGAGAACTTTGAGCATTGCTTTACTAGCGTGTGAGATGAGTGCAATGGTGCGGTAGTTTGAGCATACTTTGGCATTGCCTTTCTTTGGGATTGGAATGAAAACTGACCTTTTCCAGTTCTGTGGCCACTGCTGAGTTTTCCAAATTTGCTTGCATATTGAGTGCCGCACTTTCACAGCATCATCTTTCAGGATTTGAAATAGCGCAACTGGAATTCCATCACCTCATTTACTCATTTATGTACATGTTAATCTCAAACCCCTAGTTTATCTCTCCCCCCACATCCCAGAACCCATCTTCTCTGCCCCCTTCAGTAACCGTAATTTTATTTTCTGTCTGTGAGTCTTTTGCTGTTTCACAAATTAGTTCATTTTTATCCTTTTTTTTTTTAAGATTGTATGTTTAAGTGATGTACAATCTTTGTCTTTGTCTGACTTATTTCACTAAATATGATAATCTCTAGGCCCATCCATTGTTGCTATAAATGGCATTATTTCATTCTTCTCTATGGCTCCTTAATATTCCAGTGTGTGTGTGTATGAGTTTGTGTGTCCCACATATTTATCCTTTCATTGGAGAGTGGCATTTAGGTTGCTCCTTTGTCTTGGCTATTGTAAACAGTGGTGCAAAGAACATTGAAGTCCATATATCTTTTCAAATTAGAGTTTTATCCACATGAAATATTTTATGTACAAGTTGAATGATTTGGACTCAACATGAAAAATTTTTGAGAAGGTTTTAAGGAGAGAGAGACCTGAGCAGGTTTTCTTTCTAGAGAGAGAGTTTCACCAGTAACAGGGAGGAGAACTTAGAGGACTTAGCTCTGGCCATAAAGTCCCATTCGGGGAGTTCTCAGTAAACTACAGGTGGGAAGGGGGAGAGCTTGAGTTAGAACGGTGACAATAGTGAGGCTGGAAAGCAACCGGAGGTTCAGACAAAGGGCTCTCAGCAAGTCAGCTTCTGTAGCACCCAGCCAGTTATTGCAGGAAGCAGGCACGCTGTTGGCAGGTCAGGAAGGCAGGCTTGGGGGAGGTGGGTTGGTGGTGAGTCAGGGCACAGGCCCTTGGACTTAGCAAGCAGTCAAATGTCCTCCCTCACTATGGCAAACACATCAGCTTCTGCCTTCCCGCAAACCGCACCAGCAGGGAAAGACGATTGCTTCTTTACCTTCTACAGCATAGGTTGGGGGCAGGGCTTAGGGTCAGGAAAGGGAAGGAGAACATCCATCTGGCCAGTTGGTCCAGAGAGCTAAGGCTGGGATCAGGGACATCACGGTGAGCGCAGCGGGGCACAGATGTGCGTTGAAAATATCACGAAACCCCTGGTGTTCTCCCTCGAGATGAATACAGTGCTTCTCCAAATCTACCAAAATACATCGGTAATCAGTACTCTGCCCTGTAAAAGGACATCAAGAAAAGCACTGAAAAAATACTTCAAATATTTTCTTTCCGATTTTCTTATCAAGGTAACCACCTTTATTACTACAAAGGCTTCCTTAAGCCAATTTTTATGAAGAAATGGGGAAATTTTTAAAGTTCCTTATCCCCATTCTTTGTGACTTTATTTAAGATTCATGGATGGTAGCTATGTTGCCTTTAAGGCTAATAATTTAAGGCTAATCTTTGTCAAATAGATTGGATAATAATCACTTACTGAGTGTGTACTCTATGCCCAGCAGCGTACCACGTGCCAGAAGTACAGATACTGAACACAGACTTGGGGAAAAAGACACACGTATGATGTGCAAAAAAAAGAAAAGACCAAGAAAAGAGTATACATTTTAACAGAAATGTAAAAATCCAAATGCTATGGAAACATACAGGAAAGAGCAACTTTGGGGAAATCAAATGGATGCCAAATAGGAGCTAGCGGTTTGCCAAGTTTGCAGAGAGAAAAACAAGAGAGGGATTTGGGGGAAGAATCCAGGCAAATGAGACTGTGTTTATAGACACACCAGAATATCCAAGAAATTGACATTATTGGGGAACAAGGAAACTAAATGCATCGGCAATGGGAAAAAATGAAGGGGTTGATAAAGGATCAATTTTCATCCTAAAGGAGATCAGGAGATCAGTCCTGAGTGTTCATTGGAAGGACTGATGTTGAAGCTGAAACTCCAATCATTTGGCCACCTGATGCCAAGAGCTGACTCATTTGAAAAGACCCTGATGCTGGGAAAGATTGGGGGCAGGAGGAGAAGGGGATGACAGAGGATGAGGTGGTTGGATGGCATCACCAATTCGATGGACATGGGTTTGAGTAAACTCCGGGAGTTGGTGATGGACAGGGAGGCCTGGTGTGCTGCGGTTCATGGGGTCGTGAAGAGTCGGACACGACTGAGCTAATGAACTGACTGACTGAGAAAGCTATTGAGCTTTAGTTTTATACACACACACACACCACCTACACACACAGAGGAGTGGGATATCTCTTGTGTAATAAGGCATGAGGACAGGGAAGAGAGGAAACTGGAAAGAGTAAACCATCTTGGAATTGCGTTCAAAGTTCTGCGATTGTAGTTGTCCCCAGTTCCATCCATGTATCCGTGTCTGTCAGTCTGTGCTTATTCTTCCTGACTCAGTCCATGGATTCACTTTTATCAGCTTTCAAAAAGAGCCAGTGGAGTACTGCATTATAGCATCTGTAATGATTGAAACACCGTAAGTTTAGAACTATGACTTATAAATGTTAGGTTGATAAAATACCTGAGTAATTAAGGTAGATTTAGGATACATCAAAGGGAAAAGGCACACTTTCTGTTTACTATAGAAAAGTAAATAATAGCTGATCCGTATTCTTAGTAAGAAAAAAGAGATATAAAACTAAATTGTGCCTGTGTGCTCAGTCATGTCTGACTCTTTGGGACCCAAAGGCCTGTAGCCTGCCTGGTTCTTCTATCCATGGGATTTTTCCAGGCAAAACTACTGGAGTGGGTTGCCATTTCCTTCTCCATGGGATATTCTCGACCCAGGAATTGAACCCATATGTACTGCATTGGCAGGCAGAGTCTTTACCACTGAGCCACCTCGGAAGCCCATAAAACTATTTTAACAGGTATGAAATCTGGGACAAGTTACTTAACCTCACTGTGAGCTCAGTTTCCTTAGCTGTATCTATTTGTCTACCTCATAGAGCTGTCATTTGTTTTAAGGATTAAACGAAGTGATACATGTTGAATTTAGAACAGTGATCCGTGGTCTGTGGCAGGTATAAATATTAACTGCTGTTTTTATTATCATTAGTATTGTTATGTATTTAAATGTACTAACTTATTCTAATGCCAAAAGTAGAAAAAGATATTAATATATTTTTATAAATTTTACCTCCCACATATTTTGCCTTAAACTATAGTTATTTATTTTGTATTTGCACTTAAGTATTTAATTCTCACTCATTTGTGAATTCTTAGAGTTATAGAATCATTTCTGGTTTAAAAGAACTTGGATGATTTTTATCTGATTCTTTTTTTGTTGCTTTCTTGACCTCATATAGTGCCTTGCATGTAATAAGCATTTAATAATTATGGAACTGAATTATGTAAAAGCTCATCTTTTCTTATCTGTAAATGCCTATGGGTGGCTAATAGTCTATTAAGTTGGTAACAGAAATTTCTAGCAGCATAGGTCCACAAAAGAATTACTTCTGTAATGTTTGTTTAACCAGTGGAATTGAAAGATGTTTTGACTTTGCTCCAGGCATTAGAGGTGTACGTGACCCCCAGATAAATGCCATTTGTCACAAAATGAGACCCTGTGGCAAAGGAATTAAAAAGCAAGCATTCCAGATCCTACGTTAATCTTTGTTTCTCTCTGTCTCTCTTTTTTTTTTCCGTTTGGTTTGAGACTGGGTTTGTTTTTCACCAAAGAGATATTAAAGCAAATGTTCTTTGTGTCTGTAGTTTTATAACATATTTGTTTTGATAGATACTGTCACTGACATTAATTGCCATGTACACACGAGAGCATGACTTTAAAAGCCACTGTACAGCTAGTGATGTTTAAAGTCTTCTACCTTTGACCAGGACCATCTCAGGATGGTATGAAACGTATCCGATTCTGATTTCACCTACACAAGCCTGGTGATATGGTTGAAAGGCCCCACTCCGCAGCTGGCGTTTAGCATGAAAACATTTCCCATCCACCACCGTGCTGTTGTTCAGTTGCTAAGTCATGTCCAACTCTTAGTGGCCCGATGGAATAAAGCCTGCCAGGATCCTCTGCCATGGGATTTCCCAGGCCGGAATACTGGAGTGGGTTGCCATTTCCTTCTCCAGGGCATCTTCCTGACCCAAGGGTCGATTTGCCGTCAAAATCTGCACTGGTTGTCCGTTTGCAGGTGGTATGGTGTCCAACAAACCCGTTCTCCTTACTGTATAATATTCTGGAAGGCTTCCTGGAGAGACAGTTGAGTCGCTGCAGAGCCGTCACTGTGTGGCCAAATCCTGGATTCTGGAGGCAGGTGTAGCTGGTGTTGATACCTGGATCTTAGGGGCAAATGATCCCTGACTCAGTCTTGTGAGTGTGGCACCCAGTTCAGTTCCGTTCAGTTCAGTTCAGTCGCTAGGTCGTGTCCAGGCCTTTGCACGCCATGCTGCTGTGAGTCTTGTGAGTGTGGCATCCAGGCCTGCTGTTTTATCAGCGGTTTGCTCTTGGGCAAGTTATTGGACCTTCCTTGGTCTCTGGTTCAGTTCAGTCACTCAGTCGTGTCCGGGTCTTTGAGGCCCCATAGACTGCATGGCCTCCCTGTCCATCACTGACTCCCAGAGCTTACTCAGACTCATGTCCATGGCGTCGGTGATGCCATCCAACCATCTCATCCTCTGTCGTGCCTTCTCCTCCTGCCTTCAATCTTTCCCAGCGTCAGGGTCTCTGATTACTCATTAAAGTGGGGATAATTATGTCACAACCCAGTAGGGCTCTTGTGAGGATTAGATGAATCAATGCATGTAAAACACTCAGCACCCTATCTGATACACAACTAAAATGCATTAAATGATGATCATGTTATAATTATTCATCATTTATAACACAGAAGAAATTATTAGGAATATTGGCCTGTGGCTCCTTCAGCTCTTCGGTTCAGACCAATTCTTAATGCCATAGAGACTCTTTTTGTTCTTCAAAGATGTGTAATATCTTTGATAACTTTGTTTTAAATCATATATTATTCTCTGATGAAGAAATAATGACAGGTATCTGTTTTAGGTCATTATTATTATAACTTAAAAAAATTGAAAAGGAAGAAAAACTGGTTGAGGGACTTGATTTACCAAATATTAAAATGGATTTACAAATAAAATCATTCCAAAATATGGTGCAGGAATCAATAAAGAGATCAGTGAATGAATAACCAAGAAAAAGCCCTCCTATCAACACGAATGTAATGAATGTGTTGTATGTTAAGAGAGGGCTTCCCTGGTGTCTCAGTGATGAAGAATCAGACTGCCAAGCAAGAGATGCTGGTTCAATCCCTGGGTGGGGAAGAGGCCCTGGAGAAGGAAATGACACCCCACTCCAGTGTTCTTGCCTGGAGAATCCCATGCACAGAGGAGCGTGGAGGGCTCTAGTCTGCGTGTGGGCTCATTCAGTCTTGCCGGACTCTCTGCAGCCTCATACGCTGTAGCTGCCAGGCCCCTCTGTCCATAGGATTCTCCAGGCAGGAATACTGAGGCAGGCTGCCATTTCCTTCTACTGTCTATGGGATTGCAAGAGTCAGACAAGACTTAGTGACTAAACAACAACGTGTTGAGGGAGTTTGCAAGAGAGCTCGTAACTGTTCGGGAAACCAGTACAGGCTTCGCTGTCCGACAGGGTGACCCATTCTTACAGCAGATCTTGCAGTGTTTTCTTTCGCTTGAGGTGCCTGGGAAAGCACTTAGCACAACTCCTTGTATGCAACAGACAGGGGAGGAGGCAGATAATGGAACTGGTCTTCCGTGGGCACCAATAACACATACTGTCAACCAGGTCTGTCCCCCTCTCACGGAGTTCACATTCTCTCAGCAGCGCTCTGGGCCAGCTCTCCCAAGACGCACGAAACCTTACACGCGCTTAATTGGGAGGTCCCCTCAGCCTTGTTCAGTTCTGAAGCGGGGATTTCCATATACCAAAATGGCAAATTGCACTGTCATCTAGTACTTTGATAGCGATACGTTCAGCTGGCTGTGTGATTTTAGCAAAGTCATCCCAGCGTGAGGATGAAGGCTTTAAACCTGTGGGTTTATCCGAGGATGATCAGGTGTCACACAGCCGCCCCTGCATGTGGTAGCACAAGTAACGTAAGCAGGCATCTCATTAAGTATGTGTCATATTTCCAAAAAAAAAAAAAAGTTTACACAAAAATGGCAAAGGCTTAGAAGAACCAACGAGTCTTTTGCACATGTCCCATCAAGCTTTTAAATACCTTTCTTGATTTGTTGAAATAGTTAGCTTTAGATTTAGCTTTATAAGTCAAATGATTATTTTTTTTAAGTGATTTGAATGTCTTTAAATTTTCCTACAAAACACGTAGCATTTTTAGGTGATAATTCTTCACAGCTGATGTTTAGACAGCGTTTAACGAGACGGTTCGGGGTTTCTGTTAACGCCTTTGTACTACTCTGGAAGCTGTTCTTCCTTTGAATTTTGTTTTCCCCATTTTTGTCCGACAAGGCATTTGAGGTGATGCCAGCTTGTTTACCTAGGTCTTCCCCAAGAGGTTAGGTGATTAGACAATAAAAAGAGGAGCCTTCTTGCCAGTAGGTGGCTCACTATGAATGTGCTTGGGAGGGGAGCAGGCACGTCACCCCTCCTCCACTCGGCCTTTGTTTTCACTCCCGGCTTCTTTGAGCCTTTTTCTATAACATCTGAGTCATTTACAAGGGAAAAGAAAAGGGGAGTTTAAAAAAAGAAAGAGAAAGAAAGCAGCAGCCTTTGAGATCTAGAATAGCAAAAGGCCCCCATCCTAACTCTGAGCGTTCAGAAAGTCCAGCCTAGGCCGACTTCTCTTTTCCACACACAAACGCTTGTTCTTTTGTTCCTTGTGTCCTTGGCAAAGACTGAAAGAACTCAGCCTGTAATACTTGGGCCTCCTGTGTCACTTAAGAAATAATAAGCCATTGTCTTCATTAAGCCAGCCTTGTTTTAGCAAATAAAATCCAGACCCTGGAGAAGGGGAGATTTGGAAGGGGGGAGAGTTAGAGTTGAGATGCTTGCAAAATTCCCTAGAGAAACTGCTTTGTTTCTCCCATTTCATTGCTCCCTTGCCGAGAAGATTCATATTCAAATGGGTTGAGGTTGTGAATAGTTGCTTGCACATTCTCATGCACCCAGGAAGGCTATGATTATGGCTAATTACAATGAAGAATGAAGTCCTAACAAGAGTGCTCAATCAGATTGCTGTTCGAGCATGAAGCGACTAAGGCCGGCCAATGGAGGTGTGATTTTGGTGATTACAAACAACGTGGCTATTTGAAAAATGCTTAGTAAATCTGTTCAAGACAAATAAGGTCTAATTAATCACTTTAGGCTCTGAATTCTCCAGATGATCCGTTCGGTCTTTTTTTTTTTTTTTTTTTTTAGGGTCCCTTTAATAACCTAGATATAAGTTATCAAATATGTCCTTGTTGCCCACATTTCCAATTGCTGAAGGAATGCAGCTCTGACACCTGTTAGGAAGCTTCTTTTCTGCCAATCATGCCACAACCTGCTTTTAATGTAACTTGACAGAAGATTTTTAAAAATAAATGCGCACATATTCTTTCAGCAGGAAAATGCATTATGAAAAGTTATTGTAAAATATTAACTATTAATTAAGCATTTTGATATCATCAAAATGCTGATGCATGGTAACTTCTGAGTATTCTGAGTCTGTGGTGTCTGGCCCTGGAGTAATACCTAACTACATTCTGCCTTAAGTAATTAATTGGAGGCCTCTATAAAGAAACTATTATATAGGAACTATATGACTCCCCTCATAAATTTTTTCAAAATACTTTTGAACTGAGAACATCTTAAGCACGACTCTTTTTCCGTTTTGCTATTAGGTTCATAAAATGATCAGAGTTACTGCAAGAAATTTGCAGGGATTAAAAAAATCATCTAGTAAAGCTTTTAAATGCATTAATTCTCCAAAATGCCCAGCAGAATGAACTCTGCTCAATCAGTTGAGGAGTTTTATTATTTTCGCCTTGTTTTCTATATATGAACCAAAAGGAGCTCCCTTTTCTTAATTGAACTGACATGGCTAAAAATTAAACTCAGCACAGATTGTAACCTAAGTATCAACGGAAAGTCATCTGACAACCTTGGCTGCTGTTCTTTACAAGTGCGAAGGAAAAGGAGGATAGGAGGAAAGGAAGACAAAAAGGGGGACAAAATGAATTTGACATGGATATAATAATTTACATCATATGCCATTTATAAAGAGAAGCAAATGCTAAAGTTGTAAGTTTCCTCATGAGGCTAAGTGAAGGAGAAAACATTCTTGTAGCAAGGGGAGAAATAATTCCATTCTTACATATCTGTAAAGCTCTATATTTCATTTACCTTAAGACTGGTAGTTTATATTTAGAAGCCTTCTTCTAGGTTTCACCAAATGAATTCTACTTATAATGAAGATAAATTAAGTAACAAGCAATGTAGGGGGGCAAAAATGAGTTTTAGAGCCTTATCTTTAATTATTTAAAAGATATGCTCTCAATACAACTCACCAACTTGATTGGCCAATGTCAGTGCAAAACTGGGTCCCATTCACCTTATTAAATTCTCATTGTTTCATATTAGCTACTGATGTGAGTCTTTGACCTATAATATGTGTGTATTAAAATAATTGTGACTTTTATTTACTAAAAATATAGATATTCTGGGATTTGCCAGTTTAAAAGCATTTGTTTTACAATATTAAGATTTAATAGTTAATGATCTATCTCAAATTCCTAATTCACTGGTAAGTATATTGTTGCCGGTTTTTAAATTTTAATCAAGAAATATAAATCTGAAATTAGGCCATGCATGTCATAGAAGAGAAGACACAATTATGTGCTCTGAAATGAATTGTGGAGACTGTGAGTGGCTGGTGTGCTGGCTCTGCCTTTGGAGAATTTACATTTCAAGTATAAGAAAAGGTGGTTAAAAATCTGATGAATCCTAGCAGTTGCTTGTGAGAATAAGTAAAGTCCATTTTTTCCCCCTGATTAAAATTGAATCTGTTGCTTCCCTTCCCGCTCACCAAACACATCAATACAGATGCAAATAAGGTGAGGCCACTTCCTGTAAATCAGCTGTCAGCCTGTATCAGGGAGAAAAACAATGAACAAGGAGCGCTGCTTCCTATAGAGGCTCTGCCGTTCCTCTGTTTGCAGGAAGAATGTTTATGGCCCTCAGACCTGGCCGCAGAGAACACTTAAAAATATAACTCTGTACGCATCCAGTGTACTGTGTGAATGAAATCAATTTGAAGTGTAGAATTTGAGAGGACTAATAGAATTTCTTAGTGACTGTGTAATAGCATTAACGTGTGTTGGTCTGATGTCCTATTCAGTTGCCCACTATATATTCCTAATTCTCACTTATAGGTGAGTCTTAGAAAAATTTAACAGATTGTTTAAAGATTGCTCATTTCCTAAGAATGTGAATATAAGGAAATGTAACTAATCAAAATTGTATTTAATCTTGATTTAGGCTCTATTAAGATATTATGTAATATCTTACATATATGTACAATATGTAATTACATATTGTAATATATAATTACATACAATATTACCTATTGTGCATATATAGTGCCTTATGGGGCTTCCCAGGTGGCGCTAGTGGTAAAGAACCTGCCTGCCAATGCAGGCGACCTGAGAGAGGCAAGTTTGGTCCCTGGGTCGGGAAGATCCCCTGGAAGAGGACATGGCCACCCACTCCAGTGCTCTTGCCTGGAGAATGCCATGGGCAGGGGAGCCTGGTGGGCTGCAGTCCATAGGGTCTCAGAGAGTCGGACACGCCTGTAGCGACTTAGCGTGCACACACAGCGCCTTATGTGTGTGTGTTCTTGCGCTTAGTCGCTCAGCTGTATCTGACTCTTTGCGACACGGTAGACTGTAGCGCACCAGGATCTTTCGTTCATGGGATTTTTCCCAGGCAAGAATACTGAAGTGGGCTGCCATTTCCTTCTCCAGTGGATCTTCCCAACCCGGAGATGGGTCTCCTGCACTGCAGGCAGATTCTTTACCCAGTGAGCCACCAGAGAAACCCATAGTGCTCTATATGGTTCCCTAAATGTGTAGTATTTCCTCTAATTTTGAAATTAAAAAAAAAAAAAAAACACCCTTCAAGAACAGTAGGGCAAGTGTTTCTAGTTATCCATCAAAGGAGAACCAACTAAGGCATTCAGTGAAGTGATTAACCTGAGTCCATTCACTGACGCGAAGTGAAGAAGGAGTGGCCAAAACTCAGGTCCCTCTCCCTGTCTCTTACTATAAACACAAATTTCCATCACACCATGGATACGCAGACGTGCTGGCAGAAAGTTCTGGGGAGTTTTGTGTTGCAAAGCTCATTTTTTACTGAATCTTTTGAAAGTAAGCTAATTATAATTGTTGGTGAGACAACTTTACATTTCTGTTGTACAACCCTAAAATTTTGCATTGATATCAGTTTTCATAAGTCATGATCTGTAGAGCAGAAATTCTGCAGAGGTAGTCTGCATTATAAAGATATTTTTGTATCAAGATCTTTGGTCTTAACAAGACCCGACTCTGCCTAATTTGGGCACATGTTGTTTGGGCAGAGGCTGGGCATTCATGACCTGCAGGGGAGGCCCAAGAACCAGGTTTGGAGGGTCTCCAGAATGAACTCCATTTCCCCCTGAATATGCTGCACAGGACTCAGAACCGCAAGAGAGAGATGGGCAAAGCCTCGGCCATGTAGTTAGACCAGGAAGTGAGAGGACAACGCGGGCTGAAGGAGCTTCCTGGGATGCTGCCTTAGTCAGTTCCAGCTGCGATAACTAAAATATCATAGCCCGGGTGGGCTGTAAACAAAGCCGCTTGTTTCTCACGGTTGTGAAGGCTGGAAGGCTGAGATCAGGGTGCGTGCATGGTGAGGGTCCTCTTCCAGACTGAAGACTGCTGCTTCTTGTATCCTCACGTGGTGGGGAACAGGGGAACAGCGAGCTCCTGTGGCTCTTAGAGGGCCACTAATACCATTCACGAGGGCTCCACCCTCACAACTTCATCCCTAGCTACCCTCCTAATTACCCTCCCACCATCACGTTGTGGGGGTCGGGTTTCAACATGAATTTTAGGGGGACACAGCCCATAATAGGAAAGGAGATGCTCCTTTCTTCTGGGAACAGAGTGGCTATTCCTCCCATGAGCTTCTTATGACCTGCTTTGAAGGGGAATGAGTCCCTCCTGCACCTGACGTTTTTTCAAATCCCGTCAGTTTAAATCATTCAGTATGCCAAGGTTTGCCATGTTTTGGAGTCGTGTGTCCTGAATTCCATCAACTCAAGGCAGAATTTCTGTTTAATGTGCCAGGTGATGGTAGCTAAAGGGGCGCCTTGATAAACTAGAATATTTACACTTTCTAGACTCAGAGAACGAAGATCTAAGAATAGTCCAAAAAGTTGCTCCACATCACCAGCAAAGGATGGTTATCTCCCTTGCGTGTTTCTCAGCTCTCATCCATACTTTCTTGCACACATAAGATGAAGGTGTACAATCTAGAGCAAGACACCCAGAACAGGTGCCGGGCTGAGCAGAGCCTCTTTCAGGTGGGGCTGGCATGCCTTGGAGCCATTCCTCTCCTCCCCTGGTCCATGCTCTTTCCTGCCCGTTCCTTGCCTGGGATGTGTGAAACTGAACCTCTGCCCACCGGGAAGGCCAGCTGTTCTGAAGCCTCTGTGTCCTTTCTCCTGGCTCAGATTTCAGCTGCAAGTGAGTCTGAAGCCCTCTCCTGCTACGCTCAGCAGGTTAGTAGTTAACTGGAAGTTTAGAGCCCCACGTTTGTCCTGTTTCGTCCAGGTTTGTGTCACACATGAAAACAGGCTTAGACACAATCGGAGTGTTCGGTGTGATGAAAGCCTGGCCTGGGAGGTCCCCCTGAGTCCCCTGATGAGTGACACAGCTGTGCAAGGCCCCTCACCAGCCACAGGCCCCGGACAGGACACAAGGCCCTCAAGGCCCCGAAGCGTGCTGGGTCCTGCCATCTGTGCACACTCTTGCCCGCTGTCGTGCCTGGTAGGTGCTACACGCCCAACTCGTATGAGGTGAATGAACAAGCAGATAAATGCATGAACAAGCATTACCTCTCTGAGCCTCGGTTTCTTCCGTTTATAAAATCAGAGCTGGGTTCGTTCTAGTACAAGGATCTGGGTATACCATAATCACTTACGCTGAACTTTGGAGAGAATGCAAGCCTTAGATCCTCACTGATATATTTAAAAACACTGTATTATCATATTGAAAAGTTTTGAGATGATTTGGGCCAATGGGTCCCTTTTTTCCCTAAAAATTAAGATAGATTCATTTCTTTCACAACCAAACAAGGGAGGATGGTCCTGCATAGACGAGGCTGAGCCACCAGCCAGGTACTTACTGAGAAACAAGTTAACCAAATGTCAAACTTGGAAACCACGTTTGTGAATGAGCAAAAGCTTAACACCCATAGCGAGCACCTATGCTGTGGCGTACCAAGCTATTTTCACACATGTTATTTTATATAATCCTTAAGAACGCAGTGGGGTTTGTATTATTATTTAATAAATAAGGCAATGCAAGCTCAGAGATGTCTTAATCTGCTCAAGGACATATAGATAATGAATGTATAGAGTGAGAGTTTGAATGTAAGTCTGATTAGTTGTTCATGCTTTTATGCCAGCCTACATAATGTTTCATTTCGAAGACTTCTGCTTTCCACTTACCTTTCCTTTTATCGTATTTTTACTTGGCGTGATCCTTATCTCAAGGCCTTCTGCCACTTTCCTCCTCGTGACTCTTCATTATTCCTCTTCTAATTTATCCTTTGATGCATCTGTTTTCCTTGTTGAGCCAAGATGCTTTTAATCCTTCCCTTTCTCCTGAGGGTGCAGAAGTCCTATACTTCTCAAATCCCAGTGCCAATCTACTTGTGTCTGAATCTCACTTTCCAATCAGCATGCTTTTAAAGTCTGTCTTCTTTTTTTGTTTTAAATTGTGTGTTGGGTTCCCTGTTGACAACTTTTTAAGTCCTTTATACATGCTCCTTGAAATAAAACATTTACATTTAACATTTTTGACTGCCAATTATATTTGCTGCTTGATTTTCATAATGAAATCATAGTTTGACATGCAAGATATTATTCTAAAAAGAAATCAGTTTATTAAAGGAGCAGAGTACTGCTGAAAAGAAAGCTCTAAGATAAACAGATACTTTTTCATTCAACGCCTGTCTGCTAATCACAAACCATGCATGATTCTGGGTGCTAATACATATCCTGTTGATCGTCGGAATTTAAGAATCAATAAATAGATACGTAGAAATATACTGATTTAGGTCAAACCTGAATGATCTACTGGCTTCCCCTACTTTCTTCAATTTAAGTCTGAATTTGGCAATAAGGAGTTCATGATCTGAGCCACAGTCAGCTCCCGGTCTGGTTTTTGTTGACTGTATCGAGCTTCTCCATCTTTGGCTGCAAAGAATATAATCAGTCTGATTTCGGTATTGACCATCTGGTGATGTCCATGTGTAGAGTCTTCTCTTGTGTTGTTGGAAGAGGGTGTTTGCTATGATCAGTGCCTACTCTTGGAAAGACTCTGTTAACTTTGACCTGCTTTGTTTTATACTCCAAGGCCAAATTTGCCTGTTACTCCTGGTACCTCTTGACTTCCTATCTTTGCACTCCAGTGCCCTATAATGAAAAGGACATCTTTGTTGGTGTTAGTTTTAGAAGGTTTTGTAAGTCTTCATAGAACCAGGCAACTTCAGCATCTTCAGCATTACTGGTTGGGGCATAGACTTGGATTACTGTGATATTGAATGGTTTGCCTTGGAAACGAACAGAGATCACTGTCATTGTTGAGACTGCATCCAAGTACTGCATTTCAGACTCTTTTGTTGACTGTGATGGCTACTCCATTTCTTCTAAGGGATTCTTGCCCACAGTAGTAGATATAAGGGTTATCTGAGTTAAATTCACCCATTCCAGTCCATTTTGTTCTGTTGATTCCTAAAATGTTGGTGTTCACTCTTACCATCTCATTTGACCACCTCCAATTTGCCTTGATTCATGGACCTAAAATCCCAGATTCCTATGCAGTATTGCTCTTTACAGCATCGGACTTTACTTCCGTCACCAGTCACATCCCCAACTGGGTGTTGTTTTTGCTTTGGCTACATCTCTTCATTCTTTTTGGAGTTATTTCTCCACTGATTTCCAGTACATANAGATTCCTATGCAGTATTGCTCTTTACAGCATCGGACTTTACTTCCGTCACCAGTCACATCCCCAACTGGGTGTTGTTTTTGCTTTGGCTACATCTCTTCATTCTTTTTGGAGTTATTTCTCCACTGATTTCCAGTACATATTGGGCACCTACCAACCTGGGGAGTTCATCTTTCAGTGTCCTATCTTTATGCCTTTTCATGAAGTTCATGGGGTTCTCAAGGCAAGAATATTGAAGTTATTTGCCCTTCCCTTCTCTAGTGGACCACTTTTTTTCAGAACTCTCCACCATGACGCATCCTTCTTGGGTGACCCTACATGACAGGCTCATAGTTTCATTGACTAAGACAAGGTTGTGGTCCCTGTGATCAGTTTGGTTAGTTTTCTGTGACTATGGTTTTCATTCTGTCTGCCCTCTGATAGTAAATACTTAAAATTCTCCAAGCCAGGCTTCAGCAACATGTGAACCATGAACTCCCTGATGTTCAAGCTGGTTTTAGA
>SJYV01041931.1:0-13667 GCA_006410875.1 Neotragus pygmaeus
TTACAATACTCTATTGGCTTTGCCATACATTGACATGAATCCACCACAGGTGTACACAAGCTCCCAATCGGATTTAAGTGGATTCATGTTGATGTATGGCAAAACCAATACAATATTGTAAAGTAATTCGCCTCTAATTAAAATAAATAAATTTAAATTTAAAAAGTTCACATTTGATGACCATGGCCTAGCAACTTTTTCAACATTTCTCAGTTGTGAGCCCACCTTTAATAAGGCCCCAGATATCATTTGTTTCTTTACTTACCTATTTTAGAGGCATGAGGCCAAAGAATGAAAGAGAAGTAAGGACTTTGTGACATAATAAATCCATGAACATGATGTAATGTGTATCCCCTTAGTTTTGAAGGAAAAATCTGTAGTAAAAGTTTTTTCTCTCTTAGAAAAGTCATTCTATTTAAAGGACACTAAAAACACTCAAATATACTGTATCTTATCCAAATGCTGCACAAGAAACTCTCTTGATTTGTAATGTAGTCCTAAACAGCTAAAACCACTCTCTGGGGTATAAATTTTAGGGAGAATGGCATTGAAACATGTATAATATCATATATGAAATGAATCGCCAGTCCAGCTTCAATGCATGACACTGGATGCTTGGGGCTGGTGCACTGGGACGACCCAGAGGGATGGTACAGGGAGGGAGGAGGGAGTTCAGGATGGAGAACACGTGTATTCCTCTGGCGGATTCATGCTAATGTATGGCAAAACAAAGTAATTAACCTCCAATTAAAATAAATAAATTTATATTAAAAATTTTAAAAATTCCTAATCAGTTAGCATTTCTATTTTTTAAATTAACTTCTAGAGATTTTTCATATTTATTTGGTTTTATGACATCATCTTCCATGGAAATATGTGTTCACTCAAATGTGTGTGTTGTGGTCAAATTCTCTTCACATATAACTCAAATACAAGTATTTGCTCTTAGTGGACTTCATATTTCTATAAGTGCATTTTTAATATCTCTTTTTTCCTTAATTTATTTATTTTTAATTGAAGGATAATTATAATATTGTGTTGGTTTCTGCCATACATCAACATGGATGAGCCATAGGTATACATATGTCCCCTCCCTCCTGAGGCTCCCTTCCAGCTCCTACCCTTCTAGGTTGTCACAGATCCCCAGTTTGAGTTCCCTGAGTCATACAGCAAATTCCTACTGGCTATAAATTTTTTCTTTTTTATTAATTTATTTATGTTTTTAATTTTATTTATTTTTAATTGAATGATAATTGCTTTACAAAATTTTGAAGCATAAAATCATACACTATCACTGATCCTGAAGATAGCATTTGTATATTATGTCCCAATGATTAATTAATAAACTCTAATTAAGACCCTGAACTTGCTTTTCTTACTACAGAATATTTTTCTGTCAGTACTATAATAATCTCAGAGAAAGTTCTGAAATTGAGATTGCTGTTTGCTGGTTTTTTTTTTGTTTGTTTGTAGTGGCTAGGTAACACTTCTTAACTATGATATATCTTTAATCCTAAAGGTTTGTGAAGGATTGATTTCTCATCAGATCCAACCTCTTATGAAACATCAAAAAATTTAAGACCAAATAAGTTCTCAACATTAAGTGGGATTCTCATGCCAGTTTAAGAGCTTTTCAAGCCAATTCTTTTTTTTCTCTCATTTAATTAATTTATTTTTTTATTTAAGGATAATTGCTTTACAGAATTTTGCTGTTTTCTGTCAAACCTCAACATGAATCAGCCATAGGTACAAATTCTTTCTTACAGAGAGTTTGTGTTTCTTTTAATTTCAGCTCCCTGAATGCAGTTTGAGTTGGCAGGAGAGAAATCTGTTTAGGTGTCTTGTAAATGGAGTTTTGGGCTTCATTGGTGGCTCAGCGGTAAGGAATCCACCTCCAATGGGATTCAGTCCCTGGGTTGGGAAGATCCCCTGGAGGAGAAAATGGCAACCCACTCCAGTATTCTTAGCAGGAAAACCCCCCTGGACAGAGGAACCTGATGGGCTACAGTCCTTGGGGTCTCAAAGAGTTCAATACAACTTAGCAACTGAATAATAACAAACAAAATGAAATTTCACTGTCTGTATTCAAATTGGACTTTACCTCCTCTCTACCACAGGGCAAGATTGAAATTACATTAAAATATCTATCCTAAGATGTGCTCATATTCTCAAGTGTAAAATGAAAATAAAGCATGTTGCTCTCTTTTGGGGGATAATAATGCAGGTAAAAGAAAACAAGTTACATAAAAACATTAGTTCAGAGCCTGGCACATGAATTCCTACATAAGGCTTTGTGATATTGTGGTTATTGTCACGATTTTCATCACTATCACCTTCATGATCATTTGAAGCACTTGAAGGACACTTTGCTGGGCTGTACTAAGTTGCTTCAGTCATGTCCAGCTCTTTGCGACCTCACAAACTGCAGCCCACCAGGCTCCTCTGTCCATGGAATTCTGCTTGTAAGAATATTGGAGTGGATTACCATGCCCTCCTCCAGGGGATCTTCCTGACCCAGGGATCGAACTTGTGTCTCCTGAGGCTCCTAATTTGCAGACAGATTCTTTACCACTGAGCCACTGGGGAAGCCCAGAGGGTACTTCAGAGAAAACTATTACCTGCTCTGAGTTTAAAAAAAAGATGCCTACGGAAGACAGAATAATTATGGGAGGAAAATAGACATTTAAATAAAAGTTCTAGCATCCCCACCAGTAACAACATCAACTTCATAGTCTTCTGAGCTTATCTATCCATTTTGGTGTCCTTCTACTGGCTCTCCTATCTGTCCTCTGTTTTGATGATGAGAAAAGAAGGCTCCCCCAATCCCTCCTGCATTCAATGTCTCCCACTGCACTTGGCACTCACTGGGCTGTGCTGTGTCTCAGCTGGGGCAGGACTAAGGGATACAGGTGTCTCACATCTCCCCTACCTGGTGTTGGATAAGGGCTGGGAGTTTGTCCTCAGAACATGCAGGAAGACAGCCTCAGGTATGTGCTTCCTGGTGCAGACAACATCTACAGGAGAATGAGACACACAGATATAGAACCCACTGGACTGGAGCTGGCTAACTGAAGGGCTGGGAAGCACAGGTTGATTATTTACAGCGATGCAGCCTGGAGACCTCCATGCATCTAGAAGATAATTAGCCAAATTGGCCCATGGCCTATCAGTCTCTGAGGATTTGCTAACTTCATGGAAGAAGAAAAGGAGAAAAGTGAATGTATAAGAAAGGACCTAGACCCTTCCTACTCCCAAGAAGAGGTTGACCTCTACTTTTTACCTTTGAGTTCCAAGTTGTTTATTTCACCATAAAATTCACACACTTATTTCTTCAATGAGAGAAAGCAATATGTGATTTTATATCTGTAAATCTTTGATTAGTCATATAATTTAGAGAGATTTATGCCTTCCATGGGCTTCCCAAGCAGTGCTAGTGGTAAAGAACCAGCCTGCCAGTACAAGAGATGCAAGAGACATGGGTTCAATCCTGGGTTGGGAAGATCCCCTGGAGGAGGGCAGAACAACACACTCCAGTATTCTTGCCTGGAGGATGCCATGGACAGAGGAGCCTGACAGGCTACAGTCCATGGGGTCACAAAAAGTCAGACACTATTCAAGCAACTTCACCCACACATATGCATGTCTTCCATACCAAAATTCTGATAGTATTTCTATTTCCTTAATTAAGATTTATATCTCTGAGAGCCTGCTACTGTTTTGTTTTGTTTTGTTTTGTTTTAATAATCCTGTTTGGGGTTTTGGAATTTGTGCCTTGGAAATTTATGGTTCTTGCTATTTTGAGTGACAGTTCCAATTCTAGTTCTAATTCTGTTGGAATTTAAAATATTTCAATTCAATTAGCTTAAAATTTAGCTCTACTTTTTCTGCTCAATTGGTGTATGTTGTTATATTGCACACTGTTTATTGTGATGCATTCTGTTATTTTGCTTAAATACTTCTAGGCATCTTAGAGAGTCTACATTCAAAATGTGGGCCTGGGCTATATAGTCTTGTCAAATCTTTACTGGAAGAGTATCTGAACGCCAGCTCACTTACATGGCTATTGGTAAGACTGAGTCCTTTGTGGGCCAGAGGACGCCCTTAGTTTCTTATCAAATGGGCTTCTGACAACAGGAAGACTGACTTCTACAGTGCAAGGTGGCAAGATGTCAAGAGAGGGCTGGCAAGATGAAATCTGAATCCTGGTGATGGAGGGTAAGGAGGAATGGATTGGGAATTTTGAATCAGCAGATGCAAACTAGTGTATATATTAAGTAGAATGAATAAACAAGGCCCTACTGTGTAGCACAGGGAACTATATGCAATATCCCTTAAAAAACAATAATGGAAAAGAAAAAGCAAAGCTCAGACTTTCTGGATGTTTGTGTTGGCAGATTGAGTTTTTCTCATTTTAAGAAATTAGAAACTAACAAATTATTGCTTTTTTTCCTTCAGTTTCCCCCAGAAACCCTATGCATGTTGCTCCTTCTCCAGTTGCTGTGTTTGTGGTGGATTCATGTTGATGTATGGCAAAACCAATACAATATTGTAAAGTAAAAATAAATACATTTATATTTAAAAATTAACCTCCAATTAAAATAAATAAATTTATATTAAAAAAGAAAAGAAAAAAATGTGCTACTTTTTCACATGATGAGAAAAATATTTTTATCTTCAAGTAATTGCGGGGAAAGATAGTCTCATTAACATAGTCATGTGGTTGATCTCACATATATTATGACCACAGTCATAAGAGCTTGGAGTTGCAGGTAACATATTCTAACCTTGACCTCAGGTCCTGAGTGTGAATCCTGCTGGATGCTTTTAGCTCAATAACTCAACATCTTTGTGGTCAGAAATGAGATCTTGAAAATCAGAAAAACTGTTTGAGACTTTATTCAATTGGAAGTTTTCAAAAGGTAAGTGATGGAATCTGATCAACTCTTTAAGTCACATAATCCTTTTCTACTCTGAGGTCATAGGACATGGTGGCATGACGTCAACTCTAAAGTCTGGAAGCCTGAGTTCAAATCCCTTCACCACCTCTTACAAAAGCACCATGAATCCATGTATGTATAACTTAAACTTACCTTATACTTAAGTGAAATTATGATAAAGTGGGGCATGAGAAAACCCAACTTATAGGTGTATGGAAAGAATGAAATTAGCTAACATAAGTAGATGCTGAGAAAGCTGCCTAACAATAGCCAAAACTCTGTTGTTAGTGGTGGTGGTAGAATATAATAATGATTATTTCAGTATTATGAAAGTGAAAGTGAATTGAAAGTCACTCAGTCGTGTCTGATTCTTTGTGACCCCATGGATAGTCCATGGAATTCTCCAGGCCAGAATACTGGAGTGGGTAGCCTTTCCCTTCTCCAGGGAATCTTCCCAACTCAGGGGTCGAATCCAGGGATTGAACCCAGGTCTCCTGCACTGCAGGCGAATTCTTTACCAGCTGAGCCACAAGGGAAACCCAAGAATGCTGAGTGGGTAGCCTATTCCTTCACCAGTGTATCTTCCTGACCCAGGAATCGAACCAGAGTCTCCTGCATTGCCTACAGATTCTTTACCAGCTGAGCTACAAAGGAAGCCCATTTCAGTATTATGATTTCTAGTAATTTTACTGTTAACCAGAAAATTTAGAACACAGATTTTGTGATAAGAACTTAAATGGTAGGACATAGAAATGAAAACAAAAGTTAGAACAGATTTTTAAGGATCCATTGACAATGAAGAGGCTTAATTCACTCATGGATTTGAACTCCCAGCAGAGCTATGATGATCTGGGTCACCATCTGCTCAGGAAGTGTACGGGGTATGTACAAACCAGTGGGTCAAGTTAATTATCCATGCTCCATAGTGGTCAATGCTTTAGAAGAGTGGTCCTCATGTGTGACCATCACGGTAGCAACATCAACATTTAGGAATATTTTTAGACAGGCACATTAAAAATATATATTTGTTTATTTTTGGCTGTGCTGGGTCTTTGATGATGTGTGTCACCTTTTTTCTGATTGCAGTGAACAGGGGCTACTCTCCAGTTGCGGTGCTCAGGCTTCTCATTGCAGTGGCTTCTGTTGCTGCAGAGCACAGGCTCTATGGCGTACAAGCTTCAGTAGTTGCAGCACTTGGGTTCAATTGTTGTGGCTTCCAAGCTGTATACCACAGGCTCAGTGGTTGTAGTGCATGGGCTTAGTTGTTCCGCAGCATGTGGAATCTTCCTGGATCAGGAATCAATCTGTGTCTCCTGCACTGGCAGGTATATTCTTTACCACTGGGCCACCAGGGAAGCCCTAGAAGGGCACATTTTTGAGTGCCATACCCAACCTTCTGAATTCAATGCTCTGATATAATTGAATCACTTTGCTGTACACAGCAGCCTGGTGGGCTGACGTCTATGGGGTCACACAGAGTAGGACACAACTGAAGCAACTTAGCAGTAGCAGCTGTATGCTTGAAACTGACACAACTTTGTAAATCGACTATACTCTAATAAAACTTTTAAAATATAAAATTTAAATTTAAAAAGTAAATTCATTTATTTTAGTTGGAGGTTAATTACTTTGCAATATTGTATTGGTTTTGCCATACATCTACATGAATCTGCCACAGGTATAACTTTATATTTAAAAAAAAAAGAATCAGTAAACAAAACAAACAAAAAAAAGTAAATTCATATAGAAAGAGTTAGAATGAAGATAAATTAATTAACAAAGGAAAATACTGAAGTTTTTAAAGAAAAATGTTTTTAATTGAATATTGAATGGAGTACCATTCACAAGTAATGGATGAAATCTCATGTGAATTAATAGACAAAACTGCACACTAGTGCTTTTCANAAGTAAATTCATATAGAAAGAGTTAGAATGAAGATAAATTAATTAACAAAGGAAAATACTGAAGTTTTTAAAGAAAAATGTTTTTAATTGAATATTGAATGGAGTACCATTCACAAGTAATGGATGAAATCTCATGTGAATTAATAGACAAAACTGCACACTAGTGCTTTTCAGTGACTTGTTTTTGATCACAATGCAATTGAAAATGAAGAACTACAATTCAACTAAAGGAAAATATATTGAATCTATTGTGTGAAAATTGGAAAGATTGGTTATTAAAGTCTAAAAGGAGATTATGAAATCTGTATATATTGATCACAGTCACAATGCATCACTGAGAATAGATCAGATTTTGCTGGGTAAAATACAGACAACAAAAATTAAGAAAACATCAATGTATCTAAAGATGAAATATCTCTAATTGTTTGAATGTTACAACATCTTGTTGTTGTTGTTCAGTTACTCAGTCATGTCTAACTTTTTTTGACCCCATGGACTGCACCACACCAGGCCTCCCTGTCCCTCACCATCTCCCAAAGTTTGCCAAAGTTCATGTCCATTTCATCGGTGATGGCATCCAGCTATCTCATCCTCTGATGACCTCTTCTCCTTCTTCCCTCAATCTTTCCCAGCATCAGGGACTTTTCCAGTGACTCAGCTATTCGCATCAGATGACCAAAATACTGGAGCTTCATCTCCAACATCAGTTCTTCTAACAAGTATTCAGAGTTGATTTTTCTTAAGACTGACTAATGATCTCCTTGCTGTCCAAGAGACTTTCAGGAGTCTTCTCCAGCACCACAGTTTGAAGGCGTCAATTCTTTGGCACTCTGCCTTCTTTACCATCCAGCTCTTACAACCACATGTGGCCACTGGGAAGATTGTAGCCTTGATTATACAGACCTTTGTCAGCAGAGTAATATCTCTGCTTTTCAACACATTGTCTAGATTTGTCATAGCTTTCTTGCTAAAAAGAAATTGTCTTCTGATTTCATGGCTGCAGCCACCATCTGCAGTGATTTTAGAGCCCAGGAAGATGAAATCTGTCACTACTTCCACCTTTTCCTCTTTTATTTGCCATGAAGTAATGTAGCTGGATGCACATGTAGCTGGATGGATCTTAGATTTTTAATATTTAGCTTTTTCACCAGCTCTTTCACCCTCCTTCTTCACCTTCAAGAGACTCTTTAGTTCCTCTTCACTTTCTGCCATTAGAGTGGTATCATCTGCATATCTTGATTCCAGCTTGTAACTCATCCAACCTGGCATTTCTCATGATGTGCTCAGTGTATAGGTTAAGCAAACAGGGTGACAGCAGATAGCCCTTTCTTACTCCTTTCTCAATCTTGAACCAATCAGTTGTTCCATACAGGGTTCTAACTGTTGCTTCTTGACCTGCATACAGGTTTCTTAGGAGACAGATGAGATGGTCTGGTATTCCCATCTCTTTAAGAGCTTTTCACAGTTTGTTATGATACACACAGTCAAAGGCTATAGTGAAACAGAGTAGATGTTTTTCTGAAATTCCCTTGCTTTCTCTATGATCTGCCAAATGTTGGCAATTTGATCTCTGATATCTTAACTATCTTTATAAATATATTATTTGGCCAATATGTGAAATAAGCTTGTACACTTAAAATTGGAATCAGGCTTTCTGATTTTATAAATTAAATAGAGATGCCTTTGTATGTAACATTAATAAGGAATAGATCAGGAGCTTGGGACTGACAGGTACACATTGCTATATTTAAAATATAGTGAGTCAGTTCTTCACATCAGGTGACTTTCAGCCTCAGCATCAGTCTTTCCAACGAATATTCAGGACTGATTTCCTTTAGGACTGACTGGTTGGATCTCCTTGCAGTCCAGGGGACTCTCAAGAGTCTTCTCCAGCACCACGGTTCAAAAGCATCAATTCTGCAGTGCTCAGCTTTCTTTATGGTCCAACTCTCACATCCACACATGATGTGAGAACACTCCCTCTCACAAAGGTAACAGGATCTCTCAGGATCTCAGTTTATTCATACTTAAATTGTAGAATAATAGTACTTATCTCAAAGAGTAGGCATGATGATTTATTGGAATATAACATGATAAGCTTTTAGAAGTGTAACTGGTGTACAGTATATTGATTTAAAAAATAAAACAATTCCATATATATGTGTCAGTATACTATATTAGTGTTTTTCTTTCTGGCTTACTTCACTCTGTATAATAGGCTCTTCATCCATCTCATTAGAACTGATTCAAATGTATTCTTTTGAATGGCTGAGTAATACTCCATTGTGTATATGTACCATGGCTTGCTTATCCATTCATCTGCTGATGGACATCTAGGTTGTTTCCATGTCCTGGCTATTATAAGCAGTGCTGCAATGAATATTGGGGTACATGTGTCTCTTTCAATTCTGGTTTCCTCAGTGTGTATGCCCAGCAGTGGGATTGCTGGGTCATAAGGCAGTTCTATTTGCAATTTTTAAAGGAATCTCCACACTGTTCTCCATAGTGGCTGTACTAGTTTGCATTCCCACCACCAGTGTAAGAGGGTTCCCTTTTCTCCACATCCTCTCCAGCATTTATTGCTTGCAGACTTTTGGATCGCAGCCATACTGACTGGTGTGAAGTGGTACCTCATTGTGGTCTTGATTTGCATTTCTCTAATAATGAGTGACATTGAGCGAGCATCTTTTCATGTGTTTGTTAGCCATCCATATGTCTTCTTTGGAGAAATTTCTATTNTTGACCTCAGGTCCTGAGTGTGAATCCTGCTGGATGCTTTTAGCTCAATAACTCAACATCTTTGTGGTCAGAAATGAGATCTTGAAAATCAGAAAAACTGTTTGAGACTTTATTCAATTGGAAGTTTTCAAAAGGTAAGTGATGGAATCTGATCAACTCTTTAAGTCACATAATCCTTTTCTACTCTGAGGTCATAGGACATGGTGGCATGACGTCAACTCTAAAGTCTGGAATCCCTTCACCACCTCTTACAAAAGCACCATGAATCCATGTATGTATAACTTAAACTTACCTTATACTTAAGTGAAATTATGATAAAGTGGGGCATGAGAAAACCCAACTTATAGGTGTATGGAAAGAATGAAATTAGCTAACATAAGTAGATGCTGAGAAAGCTGCCTAACAATAGCCAAAACTCTGTTGTTAGTGGTGGTGGTAGAATATAATAATGATTATTTCAGTATTATGAAAGTGAAAGTGAATTGAAAGTCACTCAGTCGTGTCTGATTCTTTGTGACCCCATGGATAGTCCATGGAATTCTCCAGGCCAGAATACTGGAGTGGGTAGCCTTTCCCTTCTCCAGGGAATCTTCCCAACTCAGGGGTCGAATCCAGGGATTGAACCCAGGTCTCCTGCACTGCAGGCGAATTCTTTACCAGCTGAGCCACAAGGGAAACCCAAGAATGCTGAGTGGGTAGCCTATTCCTTCACCAGTGTATCTTCCTGACCCAGGAATCGAACCAGAGTCTCCTGCATTGCCTACAGATTCTTTACCAGCTGAGCTACAAAGGAAGCCCATTTCAGTATTATGATTTCTAGTAATTTTACTGTTAACCAGAAAATTTAGAACACAGATTTTGTGATAAGAACTTAAATGGTAGGACATAGAAATGAAAACAAAAGTTAGAACAGATTTTTAAGGATCCATTGACAATGAAGAGGCTTAATTCACTCATGGATTTGAACTCCCAGCAGAGCTATGATGATCTGGGTCACCATCTGCTCAGGAAGTGTACGGGGTATGTACAAACCAGTGGGTCAAGTTAATTATCCATGCTCCATAGTGGTCAATGCTTTAGAAGAGTGGTCCTCATGTGTGACCATCACGGTAGCAACATCAACATTTAGGAATATTTTTAGACAGGCACATTAAAAATATATATTTGTTTATTTTTGGCTGTGCTGGGTCTTTGATGATGTGTGTCACCTTTTTTCTGATTGCAGTGAACAGGGGCTACTCTCCAGTTGCGGTGCTCAGGCTTCTCATTGCAGTGGCTTCTGTTGCTGCAGAGCACAGGCTCTATGGCGTACAAGCTTCAGTAGTTGCAGCACTTGGGTTCAATTGTTGTGGCTTCCAAGCTGTATACCACAGGCTCAGTGGTTGTAGTGCATGGGCTTAGTTGTTCCGCAGCATGTGGAATCTTCCTGGATCAGGAATCAATCTGTGTCTCCTGCACTGGCAGGTATATTCTTTACCACTGGGCCACCAGGGAAGCCCTAGAAGGGCACATTTTTGAGTGCCATACCCAACCTTCTGAATTCAATGCTCTGATATAATTGAATCACTTTGCTGTACACAGCAGCCTGGTGGGCTGACGTCTATGGGGTCACACAGAGTAGGACACAACTGAAGCAACTTAGCAGTAGCAGCTGTATGCTTGAAACTGACACAACTTTGTAAATCGACTATACTCTAATAAAACTTTTAAAATATAAAATTTAAATTTAAAAAGTAAATTCATTTATTTTAGTTGGAGGTTAATTACTTTGCAATATTGTATTGGTTTTGCCATACATCTACATGAATCTGCCACAGGTATAACTTTATATTTAAAAAAAAAAGAATCAGTAAACAAAACAAACAAAAAAAAGTAAATTCATATAGAAAGAGTTAGAATGAAGATAAATTAATTAACAAAGGAAAATACTGAAGTTTTTAAAGAAAAATGTTTTTAATTGAATATTGAATGGAGTACCATTCACAAGTAATGGATGAAATCTCATGTGAATTAATAGACAAAACTGCACACTAGTGCTTTTCAGTGACTTGTTTTTGATCACAATGCAATTGAAAATGAAGAACTACAATTCAACTAAAGGAAAATATATTGAATCTATTGTGTGAAAATTGGAAAGATTGGTTATTAAAGTCTAAAAGGAGATTATGAAATCTGTATATATTGATCACAGTCACAATGCATCACTGAGAATAGATCAGATTTTGCTGGGTAAAATACAGACAACAAAAATTAAGAAAACATCAATGTATCTAAAGATGAAATATCTCTAATTGTTTGAATGTTACAACATCTTGTTGTTGTTGTTCAGTTACTCAGTCATGTCTAACTTTTTTTGACCCCATGGACTGCACCACACCAGGCCTCCCTGTCCCTCACCATCTCCCAAAGTTTGCCAAAGTTCATGTCCATTTCATCGGTGATGGCATCCAGCTATCTCATCCTCTGATGACCTCTTCTCCTTCTTCCCTCAATCTTTCCCAGCATCAGGGACTTTTCCAGTGACTCAGCTATTCGCATCAGATGACCAAAATACTGGAGCTTCATCTCCAACATCAGTTCTTCTAACAAGTATTCAGAGTTGATTTTTCTTAAGACTGACTAATGATCTCCTTGCTGTCCAAGAGACTTTCAGGAGTCTTCTCCAGCACCACAGTTTGAAGGCGTCAATTCTTTGGCACTCTGCCTTCTTTACCATCCAGCTCTTACAACCACATGTGGCCACTGGGAAGATTGTAGCCTTGATTATACAGACCTTTGTCAGCAGAGTAATATCTCTGCTTTTCAACACATTGTCTAGATTTGTCATAGCTTTCTTGCTAAAAAGAAATTGTCTTCTGATTTCATGGCTGCAGCCACCATCTGCAGTGATTTTAGAGCCCAGGAAGATGAAATCTGTCACTACTTCCACCTTTTCCTCTTTTATTTGCCATGAAGTAATGTAGCTGGATGCACATGTAGCTGGATGGATCTTAGATTTTTAATATTTAGCTTTTTCACCAGCTCTTTCACCCTCCTTCTTCACCTTCAAGAGACTCTTTAGTTCCTCTTCACTTTCTGCCATTAGAGTGGTATCATCTGCATATCTTGATTCCAGCTTGTAACTCATCCAACCTGGCATTTCTCATGATGTGCTCAGTGTATAGGTTAAGCAAACAGGGTGACAGCAGATAGCCCTTTCTTACTCCTTTCTCAATCTTGAACCAATCAGTTGTTCCATACAGGGTTCTAACTGTTGCTTCTTGACCTGCATACAGGTTTCTTAGGAGACAGATGAGATGGTCTGGTATTCCCATCTCTTTAAGAGCTTTTCACAGTTTGTTATGATACACACAGTCAAAGGCTATAGTGAAACAGAGTAGATGTTTTTCTGAAATTCCCTTGCTTTCTCTATGATCTGCCAAATGTTGGCAATTTGATCTCTGATATCTTAACTATCTTTATAAATATATTATTTGGCCAATATGTGAAATAAGCTTGTACACTTAAAATTGGAATCAGGCTTTCTGATTTTATAAATTAAATAGAGATGCCTTTGTATGTAACATTAATAAGGAATAGATCAGGAGCTTGGGACTGACAGGTACACATTGCTATATTTAAAATATAGTGAGTCAGTTCTTCACATCAGGTGACTTTCAGCCTCAGCATCAGTCTTTCCAACGAATATTCAGGACTGATTTCCTTTAGGACTGACTGGTTGGATCTCCTTGCAGTCCAGGGGACTCTCAAGAGTCTTCTCCAGCACCACGGTTCAAAAGCATCAATTCTGCAGTGCTCAGCTTTCTTTATGGTCCAACTCTCACATCCACACATGATGTGAGAACACTCCCTCTCACAAAGGTAACAGGATCTCTCAGGATCTCAGTTTATTCATACTTAAATTGTAGAATAATAGTACTTATCTCAAAGAGTAGGCATGATGATTTATTGGAATATAACATGATAAGCTTTTAGAAGTGTAACTGGTGTACAGTATATTGATTTAAAAAATAAAACAATTCCATATATATGTGTCAGTATACTATATTAGTGTTTTTCTTTCTGGCTTACTTCACTCTGTATAAT
>SJYV01041932.1:0-12929 GCA_006410875.1 Neotragus pygmaeus
CCCGAGTGAAGGGGTGGGGGGCGTCCGGCACGAGAAGGCACTCAGCAAGTGCTCCCGGATGGATGGCTGAATGGGGGGATGAATGGATGGGTGGCGGACGGGTGAATGAGGGTTTGGCAGGGTGCCCGGTTCCCATGGGGCCCAGAGGTGGTTTACCCTGTGTCCCGTGGGAGAATACGGTGTCCAGCTGGAGCCGTGTTCACGGAGGCGCCGCAGCCACAGGGCCTGAGGGCTGGCCGCCAGCCAGGCCGTGAGAGGCTGGGCAGGAGGTCGAAGCCCTGGGCTCAGACTGGGCCCCGCGCTCCTTTCTCCATTGCAAGCAGGGGCTGCCTCTCCTTCAGCTCGCTGTCGCGGTTCGACACAAACACACACACCTCAGTTGCTGCACCCCTGCCTGAGGAGCCTGGCCCCCAGCACCCTCTGGGGCAGGTCTTCCCAGGAAGCCTGGGCCCCCGAATCCAGGCCACAGGGGCAAGGGCTGGGCTGGGTCAGAGAGGAACGGGGGTGCCTCTCGTCTGGGGGTGCTGGCTGTGTACTCTGTGTCCAGGACTTCAGGGCCGGCTGCCTTTGGCCTGGATGCCGGGGAGAGGCTGCTCACCCCAGGCCTCCTTCCAGGCGTGCTGTGGGGGGGGGCGTCTCTGCGGCCCCTCCACTGGTGCGTGTGTGCACGTGTGTGCAAGCCTCTTGCCCGTGGGTGCATGTCTGTGTGTGCGCGCACCCTTGCTCTCTGTATTTGTGGGGAGCACGGCGGGACGGTGTAGACCTCTGAGCGTCGCACCTGCAGGGCCTGCCGGTCTCCTCAGTGCATTGGCCCGCGCACGCCCCTCGCCCGCCCTGCGCTGTCAGTCTGGGCGGAGCGGAGCGGCGGAGCTTCGCCAGGCCTGGGGAGGTCGGTGCATTCCTGCGCGTCGTCGGAACATTCCATTCATAACAGTCCTCAGAGCCGGGGAGAGCGGGGGAGGGCGGGCCAGGCGCAGAGTTACCGATTAAACGAGGGACAGGGGCCTCTGCGTGGCTGGGCGCCGCCGGCGCTGGAGGAGAAGCGCGCCTGAGCCCTCCTGTTCCGGAACCCGCGGGCGCTCACCGGTCGCACGCAGCGCCGCGGTGCCCTGGGCCCAGGGGGCAGTGACCGACCCAGATGGCCTAAGCACGGGGAATCGTGCCCCGCAGGCCCACGCGGATTTTGCTGTTACTCCCCTTCTACAGATGGGAAGACTGAGGCTCAGAGATGGCGCTTGTACCCTTCGCTCTCCCTAGCAGCATCATCAGAGCAGCCCTGGCCCCTTCAGGGGAGCTTTGATTGCCTGATACTCACGTCTGCCTTAGCTGGGTGGGACCTGGGGGTGCTGTCCGTTTGTCTTTGGTTGGGGGGTGGTGGTCTTGTTTCCTAGCTGAGCCATGCCTTCCCCAACAACAGGGCCCGAGTCCTGCCTGTGGGTGGGGGTCCACCTGGCCGGCCACGGCCCTGCTGGAGACCGTGGCAGCGAGAACAGGAGAGAAGCCCTGAGTGCATCGCGGCTCCAGATGGACAGGGAGGCTGGGGGCGAGAGGAGCCCTGGCTGACGGCACAGCTGTGGCTTCGTCCCAGGGCAGAGCAGGGCCAACGTGCAGAAGGCGGCCCGTGCCCAGGCCTCCTGGCCCTGGCCGCCTGGGTGCAGGCGCTGCTGCGTGTCTGAGGGTGGCCTCAGGGAGCTGGGGAATGGTGGGGGGGGGCGCGGCTGGCAGGGCAGCTCCGGCCCGGGGAACTCTTTAGGGAGCACTGGACGGACCTTGATTCACACAGCAGGCAGACGGTGGGTAGCGGAGGCCAATCCCAAAGTCAGAGAACAGGGAGACATCTGCCTGTCCACTATAGGTCTCCATCCAGCTGGGGCTCTGTGACCCCCGGGGTAACCTGAACGCCGCTGCGTGGAGGCTCGGTGACTAACGCGGAGCTGCTGGAAGTGGGGGGCGGGGAGTGCGGTTCCCGCTCAGCCGGCCAAGCATCAGCCAGGGCCCCGGGCGGGGCCTCTCCCGGGCAGGCATTCCAGCGGATCACCGTCCGGTCAGTCTCTCCTCTCCTCGACCCGGTAAGCAGCGGCTGTCCTGCTGTCTCCGGGGCAGGGTTACTGGAGGCAGGGGCAGGGGTCACTCAGCAAGCACGCGGGCTCCCCTGGCCCTAGCCCTTCTCCTCCAGGGCCCTCATCACGGTGGACCCCCCGACCTGGCCTCCTGGAGCCGGAGCCCAGCCTCTCCATCGGTGCTCATGGAGCCCCTCCTCGGCAGTTCAGAGACTGCGTGCGGCTGGTCCTGCTCGCGGTGGTCCTCGTGGTTGGTCCAGAGAGCTCCGGCCCCCGAGGCTCTTTCGGGGGGTCTTTGGGGTGATAACCACGCTCGTGGCGGTGCCAGGAGGCTGTCCTCCTCTCTGGTCCTCTGCTGAGATCTCGCCAGCATCTCCAGGCTGACGTGTGGGCTCAGCGCCGACAGCTGACGCAGCCCTGGCCGCTTGCGCCCAAAGTCTTTCTCATGAAAATCGTGTGCTCAGTCGCCCAGTTCGTGTCCGACTCTCTGAGACCCTGACTGTAGCCCGCCAGGCCCCTCCGTCCATGGGATTTCCTAAGCAAGGATATGGGAGTGGGCTGCCATTTCCTTCTCCAGGGCATCTTCCTGACCCAGAGATGGAGCCCAGCTCTCCCACATCACAGGTGGATTCTTCACAGCCTGAGCCCCTAAGGGAGCCAAGGAATTCATTTAAAAAGGGACACGGAGACCAAGATGTGTGAGAATCACCTGTTTAAACCGGATTCTGACCCAGGGTCTGTCTCTGAACGTCTAGGAGCAGATAGCTACCACAAGGACCTGAGGCTCCTCTTCTCAAAACGGGCAAAGTGGCGCCTGCTTCTGGTGCCCACCGGGCATGTGAGGCTGGAGATGAAACATGGCAGCTGGCACACCCAGTGGGGAAACTTGCAGGGGCTCGGCCTCTCCCAGGCCCCTCCACCCTGGGGGAAGCTGGCTAGCTCCCTCCAGGCCCAGGCGCCCGTGGGGTTTGGAGGGACTCTTAGCAGCTCTTCCAAGTCCAGCAAACAAGACCAGGCGCAGCCCCTGCCCAGCGCATTCATCTCGCCTGGCACCTTCCCCAGGCGGGCACGCATCCAGCTCCCTGCACACACATTTTCCTGCATGTCCGAGGTGTGAGAAAAGTAACACGTTGTTGCTGGTCTTGCTGGAAAAGGCCTGGTTTTAGAGAGCGCTGGGCTTTGAGCTTGTCGCAAAGTACCCTCTGTGATTCCTGACCGAAATACCAACTGAGGTAACAGAAGCTTCCTCGCAGACAAAACGTTTTGCTTGGAGACGGACCCCTGGGTGCTGACGGCCAAGCCAGGGCCCTCCAAGAGCCTGGGCCACCCTCTCTGCCCGGCTGTCGCCTCCCAGGGGAGCCGCTGGAGAGACGCAGCCCCGTGGAAAAGAGAATTCAGTCCAGTGGCCAGTTACAAAATAAATACACCAAGCCTGCGGCTTGCCCAGTTCCCCAAAATAACTATAACAACATATGTTGGAGAAAAGATCCCATTCACAATTCAATGAAAAATTAGGGATCCCGGAAAGAAACTAAACAAGGAAACACACAGGACAGGAGACTCCTGCTCCCACCGGAGAAATTAAAAGCACCGAGTCGGCGGGGAGAAAGGCGTGACTCTGGGTTGAAAGACATGCTATTTTTCAGATGTCCGTTTGTAGCAGAAATACTTGAAAAGGAAAGCAAGTGGGTGGGATCATCAGAGATGAAAGTGAAAATTGTTTAAACCTTGAACTCCTGATGCAAGAATGGACTGGAAAGCCATGTAAAAATCTACAGATCAGCCTGAAGTTACATAATCATCTCACGCATGGAAAGATGACCTTTCGAATCAGCAGGCAGAGAGTGCCATTTTCAATAAACAGTTTGGGCAAATGGCCAACCCCTTGAAATGAAATAAAAGTAGATTCCTGTTCTGCATTTCCAGATGGATTAAAGATTCGACTGTAAGATGAAACCAAGAAAACACTAGACGCATATTTCAGTGAATATTTGTGTGATCTTGGGGGTGACGAAGAACTTAATAAACATGAAACCAGAGATTAAAACAATAAGGCAAAGGTAACGGGTTTGACCAGAAAAATTTCAAAACCTCATTGTGTCAATAAATACAAACAGATCTTCCCTTTAGAAACTGACCAAGGAACTCTTCCAATTTCTCGCCAACACAGGAAGAAAAACAAAACTTGCCACATTGGTCCAGACAGCAACTTTCCACCTCCAGCCGTGGAAACAGACAGACAGAAACGCCCCTGCCCCAGCGGAGTCGACATGTGTGATGAGAGGCAAACACATGAGGCAGACAGACAGAAGGAGTCGGCCACGGGGGACGCCCCTGGCCGCCCAGCGGTTAGGAATCCTCCTGCCAATCCAGGGGAAGTGGAGGGTTCGAGCCCTCGTTGGGGAACCATTACTAGATCCTGGTGCCACAGGGCAGCTAAGCCCACTTTGCCACAAGCAGAGAGCCTGCTGCCACATCCAGGACCTGAAGCTGCCACAGAGCAGTAAATAAATAAACAGCAGTTGTTTTAAAAATGATCTCCCACCGAAAACTCAGACTGAAGCCCAAATCAGCAGCTGGAGACGCTGCCGGTGGTAAGGCAGGGGCGACTGCCTCTCCTCCTGTGGCCCTTTAGGAGGTCACCTCAGGGGCGTCTCGCCTCCTAAGCCGTTTTCCCCTCCTCGTGTGTTTCATCCCTCATGCTACTTCGTCCTCGAAGGGCTGAGGGTTCACGGCGTTTCACACAGATGCTGAGAGATGAACGTGCGGTTTAAACTGGTGCTGGGAAGAAGCGTCCTGATGGCAAGTGGTCCTTGGAGGGGGTCCTCTACATTTTAATAGCTATCCATTTATATTAGAGTCTGTGAGGAAAGCACTGTTTTTCTATTTATGGGAGACCTGTGGCATTTCCTTATCCTGACTTTTAGAAACAAAGTCTTGATTGAACCCTGTGGCACGCACTGCGTTAGCTCTCCCTGCCAGGGCGGGAGCTGCGACGCCTGTGTTGAAAAGCAGAGGTTTGACCACTGGACCTCCAGGGAAGTCCCTGGCATTTTCTTTTAAATAAGTATGTTTTTTTTAAGTATGTTTAAGTAGGCCGCTGATGTGAAGACCAAGGTTAAGCGCGCGATAAAACACGTGGTTCCAACACAGAGCCCGTCGTGGCCTTGAGGGAAGGGGCTGCTAAGGGAGAGCAGCTGTGGCCGGGCCTGGACCTCCAGGCAGAGGCTCTGAGAGGTGAGGGGTCCCGGGCTGAGCTGAGCAGGACGTGGGTGGGGCTGGGGGGTTGAGCCGTGGCAGGAGGGAGGTGGGGTCCTTGTAGAGGGACTGCGGGGGGATGAAGCATCTCGGCTACTGTGAGGCGTCGGAGGGGTCCCCAGGAAGGACCCTCGGCCCCGAGGGCTGAAACTGGGTTCCGGGTTCCCACTGTGGCGCTCCATGCCTCACCCAGGGGACCTCCAGGACTCCCGCGGTCCCTCCCTCGGGTTTGAGGCTCTCTGGCCCTGGGAGGTTGGATAGATAGCCACATCTCTTCCCCACCCCTGCCAGAGGGGAGTGCCAACCACCCCGAAGGCCCACGGTTAGGCTGTTGGGCTGGACTTGGCTTTGCTGGATGTGAAACCGGACCGGGGGCCTTGGTGCAAAGGCAACTCTGCAAGCAGTGGGTGTGTGGCAAGCGGTGAGCAAGAGAGCCTGGGGACCAGTGTCAGGAAAGGAACCAGACTCAGATCTGGTGCTCTGAGCAGACCCGCAGACGGTCACTCCGTCCTCTGGTTCCCGGGAGCCTCTGGCTGCGTTTCTCCCCCTCCTCCCTTCTCTTCTGTTTTAAGATCCATTTGCTTCAGCATCCAGAGAGCTGACGGCAATGCCTCAGTACTCGGTGACAGAATCCCCCACCCCGCTGCCGACATCACAGAGGCCACGCTTGTGAAATACAGCAGAGTTTCGACAGTGCTGGAGTTGGAATGACTGCCCGAGGCCCGTCCGTGGCTACCCACCCCCCGACGTGTGTGCCTGCAAGCTGCGTTCGGGGTGGTGGGTGTCTGGATGGCAGGGGAGCCTCGCAGGCTGTTAGGAGCTGCAGGAATGCGCTTCTTCACAGAAGGACAGGATCGAGGGGCGGGGGGCACTCTCAGGGCAGCAGGGGCTCCTGGAAGCGTTAGCGGGCCAGGACCGGGGGCTACGTCAGCCCACCTGCTCATCAGCCCGTCACCCAGCCCCCTGCACCCCAAGGCCACGCGTGTCCCCTGCTCTGGGGAAGGACCACGGCCGCTGGGGCCACAGCCCCCCAGGGACAGGTGTGCTGCACGGCTCTGGGGCTCGCCTCGTCTCCTGCTGTTGCACATGTGCTGGCTGGACTCTGTGCTGCTGCTGCTGGATCACTTCAGTCGTGTCCGACTCTGTGCGACCCCATAGACGGCAGCCCACCAGGCTCCCCCGTCCCTGGGATTCTCCAGGCAAGAACACTGGAGTGGGTTGCCATTTCCTTCTCCAATGCATGAAAGTGAAAAGTGAAAGTGACGTCGCTCAGTCGTGTCCGACCCTCAGTGACCCCATGGACTATAGCCTTCCAGGCTCCTCCGTCCATGGGATTTTCCAGGCAAGAGTACTGGAGTGGGGTGCCGTTGCCTTCTCCGGGACCCTGTCCGTAAGAAGACGTTAACTCGTGTCACAGGATTAGTGATTAAGCCACACTCCCTGGCTGGAGCCTAGCCGGAGGGAGAGCAAGGCTCCCAGGACCAAGTTCCCCTGGCTTCTCCCGGCTCTCAGCCTTCACCCGACAGTGACCGTGTCCACGGCACACGGCTCCCAGTCTGCGTCCTCTGGTGCGTCCCTCTCAGGAGCGAGACCTGCTTCCTTCTTGGTGAGGCAATCTCAGAGCTCATTCCTGCTCCTACCCTGCTGTACCTTCTCATGAAAGTGAAAAGTGAAAGTGTGAGTCACTCCGTCGTGTCCGGCTCTCTGTGACCTCATGGACTGTAGCCCGCCAGGCTTCCCTGTCCGTAAGATTTCCCAGGCGAGAGTACTGGAGTTGGTTGCCATTCCCTTCTCCTGGGGATCTTTCCGACCCAAGGGTCAAACCCGTGTCTTCTGCATTGGCAGGCGGTCTCTTTACCACTGAGCCACCTGGCTGCGTCTCTCAGCCAGCGGCTGGTGGGGGTCCCTCCCCTCCACACACATGTGTGCATGCGTGTAGGCATGCAGCGCACACACATGCACACAGCCCCCACAGGTAGACGCGCATGCATGTGCATGTGTAAACACAGCGCACACGGGTGTGACACACACGCGCATACGTGTTTTCACTGTACACACTCGGTAACTGTTTCTAAAATTCAAACAGTAAGAGACTGACAGCAGCCCAGGCAGTCGCCTCTCCCCAGCCGTCTGCCTCACGGGGGCGTCAACGACCAAGGCCTGGGGCCTGGCTTGAACACGTGACACAGCCTTGCCGCTCTGCTCAAAACTGAAAGTAGTAAAGAACGGACGTCTAATTTTTACAAGCTGGACGCAGATTTGAACAGATAGTACACCAAGGAAGATACGAGGGGGCAATCGAGTGCATGAAGGAAGCTGGCAATCAGGCAGCTTCAGGCCCCGATGCCATCCCCCGAAGCTGTTTTCACTGCTCCAGCTCTGGGGTCTTTCCACACGCATGTTGAAACTAGCCAGTGTCTGTGAAAAGCCAGCTGGGAAGCTGAGTGAGACTGTATTGACTCTATGGATCAATCTGGGGACAAATGTAACAGTGTCTAGTCTTCCGACCGATGACGGAGACTCTCTCTCTATTTACTTGGGTCTTCGTTGAGGAGCCTGGTAGGCTGCAGTCCGTGGGGTCGCTAAGAGTTGGACACGACTGAGCAACTTCCTTTTCCCTTACTTTCCTTGATTTCTCTAAAATTGTTTTCCAATTTTTAGCCTCTTCGATTTACCTTTTAGGTTTAGTATTTTTTTCTGACTATAAATGGTGTTTTACATCAATTTCTGATTGTTGCCAGTATAGAGAAATGGAGTGAGTGGCCATTCCCTTCTTCAGGGAATCTTCCTGAACCAGCTCAAACCCGGTCTCCTGTGCTGCAGGCAGACTTTCTCACCATCTGAGCCACCAGAGAATCCCAAAAGGAAAGTGGCATCTCGGACTGGACTGTGGCCTGCCGCTCTGCGGCTCGCTGCACTGCCCCGTGGCCGCACGTGCTGCTGGACCGGGCGCATCCCCGGGTGGCTGCCATGCTCTATCCTTAGGGCCACCCCACAGCCCCCTTGCCCACCTGGGCCCCACGTGCCCTCCCCAGCATCCCAGCCATCAGTTCACTGAGATGGGCCAAGAGGCCCTTGACCTGGGAAGTCAAGGCTGTGGTGGGGTGCTCTGCTGACCACTCAGCGCAGACCTTTTGGGGGGGGGTGGCTCTGCTGACCGCTCAGCACAGACCGTGGGGGGGCTCCGGTGGGGAGGCTGTCTATCCTGGCTCCCTGTCCCAGGATGGCTCGTCTGTTACCTGGACCAGCGGCACTGACCGAAACGGCCCTGTCTGACCCCATGCCTGGTAGCTTCTCCAGAATCCTCTTCTGAAGGCAACACCCTCTGGGACAGGCTCACCCATCAGAGTAGGAGAGTTCTCTTCCTACAGGTAGATTGAGAGTGCCCGGGCCCATGGGGGAGGAGCAGGCACCGGGGGCTCCTCCTCACACGTCTCCATTGAGACACTGGGCTGGGACTGTGCAGGAAAGTGACCTGGGAAAGTCTGTGTCCAACACCCAAGAGCACAGCACCAAAGGCGGGGTCCGTGACAGCATCTCCAAACCACGGCAGCCACACCTGTGACCACAGGATCCACACGTGCACACACGTGCGTCCACACCTGTGACTGTAGAATCCACACACCTGCACACGCGTGCATCCACACCTGTGACCACAGGATTCACACACCTGCACACGCATGCGTCCACACCTGTGACTGTAGAATCCACACACCTGCACACGCATGCATCCACACCTGTGACTGTAGAATCCACACACCTGCACACGCGTGAGTCCACACCTGTGACCACAGGATCCACACCTGCACACATGTGCATCCACACCTGTGACCACAGGATCCACACACTGTACACGCGTGAGTCCACACCTGTGACCACAGGATCCACACCTGCACACACGTGCATCCACACCTGTGACCACAGTATCCACACCTGCACACACATGCGTCCACAACTGTGACCACAGGATCCACACCCTGCACACACGTGTGTCCACAACTGTGACCACAGGATCCACACCCTGTACAAATGTGCATCCACACCTGTGACTGTAGAATCCACACACCTGCACACGCGTGAGTCCACACCTGTGACCACAGGATCCAAACCTGCACACACGTGCATCCACACCTGTGACCACAGGATCCACACCTGCACACGCGTGCATCCACACCTGTGACCACAGGATCCATACCTGCACACACGTGTGTCCACACCTGTGACCACAGGATCCACACCTGCACACACGTGCGCCCACACCTGTGACCACAGGATCCACACCCTGCACACACGTGCGTCCACACCTGTGACCACAGGATCCACACACCTGCACACACAAGTCCACATGTGCGACTGCAGGATCCACACACTTGCACACGTGTGCATCCACACCTGTGACCGCAGGATCTACACACATGCACACACGTGAGTCCACAACTGTGACCACAGAATCCACACACCTGCACACACAAGTCCATACCTGTGACCACAGTCCATGTGTGTGACCGCAGGATCCACACACTTGCACACGTGTGTAACCACACCTGTGACCGCAGGATCCACATACCTGCACACACGTGTGTCCACACCTGCCAGGAATCAGCAGCTTGGTGTGGTCCCAAGAGTGGAGGGCAGAAGTGGGCAGTGCACAAACAATCGCAACTGCCAGTGGAAAACAATCAAACCACCAAACACACTCAACTTTGCTAGGAATGCAGGGGGCATAGATGAAAGCAACAGCACCTTTCAAAAAAAAAAACTATCCCTGTCAGAAGCTGGCCCCAGAATGCATCACTTTTTATAAAGTGATGCCACAACTCGACGCTGAGAAAGATACAGGACTCTCTGATGCCGGGGATCCCACCCGATCATAGCCTCCGAAGAATGAGTTGGCCGCGAATAACAAATCTAATGACACCCTTTGACTGAGATACCTCATTTTCCACATTTATTTGTAAGAAGTTGTATAATAAGGAGACAAACGTGCCCACTGGGGAGATTTGTTGCAGTTGTGTATAGGATGGTGAGAGTTGAATTATAAAGAAAGCAGAGGGTCAAAGAATTGATACTTCTGAACTGTGGCATTGGAGAAGACTTTTGAGAGTCGCTTGGACTGCAAGGAGATCCAAGCAGTCCATCCTAAAGGAATCAGTCCTGAATATTTACTGCAAGGACAGATGCTGAAGCTGAAACTCCAGTCCTTTGGCCACCTGATGCGAAGAGCTGACTCATTAGCAAAGATCCTGATGCTGGGAAAGATTGAAGGTGGGAGGAGAAGGGGATGACAGAGGATGAGATGGTTGGATGGCATCACAGACTCGGTGGACATGAGTTTGAGTAAACTCTGGGAGTTGGTGATGGACAGGGAGGCCTGGCGTGCTGCAGTCCAAGGGGTTGCAAAGAGTCAGACACAGCTAAGCAACTGAAGTGAACTGACAGGATTGTGAAAACCTGGAAACCACATAAATGTCCTTCAGGAATGGATCTGCTAAATAAATTACGATGCCGCCACTTCTACAGAAGAGTAGGCGATTCTTGTAAATGACGGCTACTAACCTGTCATTTTGTCAAAGCAAGATGGCTGTCTGGGGAGGCCGTACAAATAGCTGTGAAAAGAGAGGTGAAAAGCAACGGAGAAAAGGAAAGACATAAGCATCTGAATGCAGAGTTCCAGAGAACAGCAAGCAGAGATAAGAAAGCCTTCTTCAGCGATCAATGCAAAGAAATAGAAAAAAAGAACAGAATGGGAAAGACTAGAGATCTCTTCAAGAAAATTAGAGATACCAAGGGAACATTTCATGCAAAGATGGGCTCGATAAAGGACAGAAATGGTATGGACCTAACAGAAGCAGAAGATATTAAGAAGAGGTGGCAAGAATACACAGAAGAACTGTNAATGAGTGTAATTGTGTAATAGTTTGAGCATTCTTTGACAGTGCCTTTCTTTAGGATTGGAATGAAAACAGACCTTTTCCCATCCTGTGGCCATTGCTGAGTTTTCCAAATTTGCTCGCTTATTGAGGCAGTACTTTCATGGCATCATCGTTTAGGAATTGAAATAACTCAACTGGAATTCCATCACCCCAACTAGCTTTGTTCATAGCGATGCTTCTTAAGGTCCACGTGGTTTCACATTCCAGGAGGTCTGGTTCTCGGTGAGTGATCACATCGTTGTGATTATCTGGGTTGTGAAGATCTTTTTTGTACAGATTTCTGTGTATCTTTGTCACCTATTCTTAATATCTTCTGCTCCTCCTTGGTCCATACCATTTCTGTCCTTTATGAGCCCACCATTGCATGAAACGTTCCCCTCATATCTCTGATTTTCTTGAAGAGATCTCCACCCTTTCCCATTCTATTTTTTTCCTCGTTCTTTGCACTGATCACTGAGGAAGGCTTTCTTATCTCTTCTTGCTATTATTTGGAACTCTGCATTCAAATAGATATACATTTCCTTTTGTCCTTTGCTTTTTACTTCTCTTCTTTTCACAGCTATTTGTAAGGCCTCCTCAGACAACCATTTTGCCTTTTGGCATTTCTTCTTCCTGGGGATGGTCTTGGTCTTTGCCTCCTATACAATGTCACGAACCTCCATCCAAAGTTCTTCAGCCACTCTGTCAGATCTAGTCCCTTAAATCTATTTCTCACTTCCACCGTATAATCATAAGGGGTATAATTTAGGTCATACTTAAATGATCTAGTGGTTTTCCCTACTTTCTTCAATTTACATGTGTATTTGCCAATAATGAGTTCACGATCTGAGCCACAGTCAGCTCCTGGTCTTGTTTTGCTGACTGTATAGAGCTTCTCCATCTTTGGCTGCAAGAATATAATCAATTTGATTTTGATTTGGAAGGTTGATCATCTGGTGATGTCCATGTATAGAGTCGTCTCTTAAGACACACATTTATTTGACATCTGAACTATAACTGTACTATCTACTGTTGAAAGAAAATTCAGAGAGCTTTACTTGATGTTAATATNAATTTGATTTTGATTTGGAAGGTTGATCATCTGGTGATGTCCATGTATAGAGTCGTCTCTTAAGACACACATTTATTTGACATCTGAACTATAACTGTACTATCTACTGTTGAAAGAAAATTCAGAGAGCTTTACTTGATGTTAATATTATATTGTGCAAGAAACAAGCTGTTCTTAACAGGGAGACTTCAAACCCCAAAATGGTATGAAACACAGAAGGATGTTACAGAATGACTTCTAAAGTGAAAATGAAAAAGATGTTTAACCTTTAAAATGATGATGAAAATGTTAATTATTACTATAAGGCTTTCCAGGTGGTAGGGGATTGGTTAAACATGATTATCTTATACTATTTTAGGAAGATGACTGAAGTTTTATTATTATCAGAGTCATTTACTACTATGTCTTAGTTATCATTACCATTGCATAATAATATTAATATTACATTTCTAAAAATAGATGATATATTATTATACATGTCAAAATTTATCTCAGAAGCATAATATTAAATAAGCATGAAATGAATGAAAAGAATTAAATAGTCTTTATGCATAATCTCCATGAACAGTATGAAAAGGCAAAATGATAGGATACTGAAAGAGGAACTCCCCAGGTCAGTAAGTGCCC
>SJYV01041937.1:0-13195 GCA_006410875.1 Neotragus pygmaeus
AGCCTTGGCTAGATGGACCTTGGTTGGCAAAGTAATGTCTCTGATTTTGAATATGCTATCTAGGTTGGTCATAACTTTCCTTCCAAGGAGTAAGCAAGAGGAGATTCCTTAAAAAACTGGAAATAGAACTGCCATATGACCCAGCAACCCCACTGCTGGGCATACACACCAAGGAAACCAGAATTGAAAGAGACACATGTACCCCAATGTTCATTGCAGCACTGTTTATAATAGCCAGGACATGGAAGCAACCTAGATGTCCATTGGCAGACAAATGGATAAAGCTGTGGTACATATACACAATGGAATATCACTCAGCTATTAGTAAGAATGCATTTTAATCAGTTTTAATGAGGTGGCTGAAACTGGAGCCTATTATACAGAGCAAAGTAAGTCAGAAAGAAAAAGACCAATATTAACACGCATATATGGAATTTAGAAAGATGTTAACAACGACCCTATATATGTGAGACAGCAAAAGAGACACAGATGTAAAGAACAGACTTTTGGACTCCGAGGAAGAAGGCGAGGGTGGGATGATTTGAGAGAACAGCATTGAAACGTGTATTATCATATGTGAAACAGATCACCAGTCCAAGTCCGATGATGCATGAGACAGGGTGCTCAGGGCCGGTGCACTGGGATGACCCTGAGGGATGGGATGGAGAGGGAGGTGGGAGGGGGTTTCAGGATGGGGACACACCCATGGCTGATTCATGTCAATGTATGGCAAAAACCACTACAATATTGTAATTAGCCTCCAATTAAAATAATTAAAAAATATCATTGTAGTTGTTCAGTCTCTAAGTTGTGTCTGACCCCGCGGACTACAGTACACCAGGCTTCCCTGTCCTTCACCATCTCCCCCAGTTTGCTCAAACTCATGTCAGTTGAGTCAGTGATGCCATCCAGCCATCTCACCCTCTGTCGCGGCCCCCTCCCCTTCCTCCTGCCCTCAGTCTTTCCCAGCATCAGGATCTCTTCCTTGAGTCGGTTCTTTATATCAAATGGCCTCAGTATTGGAGTTTCAGCTTTAGCATCAGTCCTTCCAATGAATACTCAGGGTTGATTTCCTTTAGGATTGAATAGTTTGGTCTCCTGGCTGTCCAAGGGGCTCTCAAGAGTCTTATCCAGCACCGCAATTTGAAAATATTATATTAACTTCTTTATTTGCATTTATTACATTTATTTCTATATGTTTATTTTGTATCTCTATGTCTATGTATATGTCTAGATATATTTTATATACTTGTATATATGTAAAATATTTTTGCATTTGTTTATAAAACACTTTCACATAAATATTTTCTCATTTTGTCATTGTAATGTATTACATATATAAGTGTGTGTGTGTATGTATCTTCTTAGGGTTCAAAGAAGGAAAAGAATACTAAATCCCTAATCTGTTAACTGAACAAGAAAAAGAAAAGCATTCATGGCAACAATCCCTCAAAATCCCTCTTTCCATGCAAACAGCTGATTATGCTAATTCCCTTCTTCCTCAGTGGTTTCCTCAACTTCTGGATAAATTATATACCTTTCTTCAGGAACCGTACTCTCTCAAAGTAAATCAACCTGACCTGTAACAGTCTTTGGTTTTGCCTCTGTATTTGTTGTGCCAGTTTTTCACACCAAGCAGCAAAGGCAACTCCCTGGGGTGGGCAGGGTTGGGAAGGCTGATTTTACACACACAGCCTCATAAATACTGAGGCATGTCACCCAAACATAAGAAGGAAACATTTCCTGTGGTCATTGTTACTATTTCCTACTTTTCTCTGAGCCTTGCTAGATCTATGGACTTAAAACTTCAATTGAGTCTTATATTCATGATTAATGTTGAAATGTGAAGAATGAAGCATATACAAAGCAAATGCAATGATCAGGGAGGTTTACCTTTTAACTGGAAACCCATGTGTGTGAAATTTGTTGTTTTGAATAGGTAATACATGGAAAGGATTAAAAACCAAAATGATATAACAAGAGACAGAGTCATCTCCCCATCTCATGTATGTGAGACGCTGTCCTGTAAACACAATTCTGCCCTTTTTGTTTATTAGTACATGAAAACTTTTCTTCATTCCTTTTAAAACTGCTATATAGTTTTCTGTGCTGCTTATTTTAGCTTTAGTCTGTCTGATGCATTGTAGCCCATGTCCTACTATTGGGCTTGCTCTGCCCTGTATAACATAGTATATGCTGCTGCTGCTAAGTTGCTTCAGTCGTGTCCGACTCTGTGCGACGCCATAGACTGCAGCCCACCGGGCTCCCCCGTCCCTGGGATTCTCCAGGCAAGAACACTGGAGTGGGTTGCCATTTCCTTCTCCAATGCATGAAAGTGAAAAGTAAAAGTGAAGTCGCTCAGTCGTGTCCGACTCTTAGCGACCCCATGGACTGCAGCCCACCAGGCTCCTCCGTCCATTGGGTTTTCCAGGCAAGAGTTCTGGGGTGGGGTGCCATTGCCTAATGCCTATTTTCTACCTGGCAAATTTGAATGAGCAATGCTTTCTTTAATTTTTAAAAAAAAATCTTCTCTCCCTTTCTCATTTTCTGTCTTTTCCATCTTGTTCCTCAAACTCTANGTTTTCCAGGCAAGAGTTCTGGGGTGGGGTGCCATTGCCTAATGCCTATTTTCTACCTGGCAAATTTGAATGAGCAATGCTTTCTTTAATTTTTAAAAAAAAATCTTCTCTCCCTTTCTCATTTTCTGTCTTTTCCATCTTGTTCCTCAAACTCTAGTGACATTAATTAAATCACAGCCCTAAAAATGCCCTAATATTTATGTTTCCTGTGAGCATTTAATATTTTGATTGTGCTCCTTTTTGACCACAGGTGAGTCTGTCTGTCTGTCTTTTCTCTTCTTTTCCACTGTGCTATTACTGAATGATTCTGTATAGCTCTGGCTTATATCCAAGCTAATGGAAATGACAAGATTCTTATTTTCTTGGATAATCTTTGGATCATCATCTTGATTCCCTCTTTGATGCTTCTGAACTTAAGAATATGAACGCTTAATCGTAAAGTATTTTATTAACTTTTCTGGGTTATAGTGACCATTATCCACTATTATCTGCCCGTAAAAAATAAGATCATAAATTCTGAATAGTTATAGTTGAATTCTCTTTCAGTTCAGTTATTAATTACTATATGTAAAGCATTCTGTTGGGTCCCCAATGGGAAGAGGAGTGGAAAGAAAAAAAGCAATAATCATTTTTTTTTTTTTGCCATAATCAGCTCATCATGTAGAAAGGAAGACTTTATTTCCCCATGTTATAGATTAGAAATAATTTCCTTATTTATTAAAACCTCTCTGTTAGATGCAATTAATGTTTGCATATCTCCAGCAATGAAGGTAACTTTCCATATTGTTACAATTGACCCTGATTTGGACCTTTCCAGATATCTTTATGTTATAGATTTTTAATTTTATTGAGTTTAAACAAAACATTTGTTTGATCTTATTTCTTTTAAAAAATTTTTATTTATTTATTTATTTTTTAACTTTACAATACTGTATTGGTTTTGCCATACACCAACATGAATCCACCACGGATGTACACGTGTTCCCCATCCTGAACCCCACTCCCACCTCCCTCCCCATACCATCCCTCTGGGTTATCTCAGTGCACCAACCCCAAGCATCCTGTATCCTGCATTGAACCTAGACTGGTGATTCATTTCTTATATAATATTATACATGTTTCAATGCCATTCTGCCAAATCATCCTGCCCTCTCCCTCTCCCACAGAGTCGAAAAGTCTGTTCTGTACATCTGCGTCTCTTTTGCTGTCTCATATACAGGGTTATCGTTACCATCTTTCTAAATTCTTTTAATTTGATTATGACTTCTTATGGCCCAGATCTGTTCAGTCTTGGTAAATGCTTCCTTTATATTTTAAAAGACTGCATTCTGCTGATTTTGACTAGACTATTCTCTAAATATATATTAAAATCCATCCATAGCATTCACCTATTCTAAAGTCTATTGTCCACTATTCTGTCACTTATCAGTATTGAATTCTTGGACTATTCCTTGTTTTTCTTCATGTAAGGACTCTGTTATCTTATGCATCAATATTTAGTATTATTATGTCTTCTTGATGAATTAATTCATCCCTTCACCGTTATGAAATACCTTCTGCTGATATCCTTTGTTCTGAAATATATTTTTCTGATACTCATATAGCCACTCCAGTTTTAAAAAAAAAGTTTTATTATGGGAGATCTTTTTCTTTTCTTTTACTTTAAACTAGACATGTCATTGTTAAACTGTGCTGTTGTAGGCAATAGTGTGTCTTGCATCGTATTTGATCTTATAATCTGTACCTTTAATTAGATGTTTAGACCATTTACATATCATATGATGACTTATATTGCAGAGTCTAAATTGACCATTTTGCTATTTGATTTCTGTTTGTTTTATTTTTCTTTTTTCCTGTGTACTTATTTTCCTGCCTTATTTTGACTTGAATGTTTTTTAAAAATTTGTCTAATTTGTTGGATTATTAGCTACAAATCTCTCTGGTATTATTTTAATACATAGCTTATAGCAGATAGTGTAAGTTACATATGTTTTATATGTTATATATACTTATATGTAAGTTTAGCATATATATTAGAATAAATATGTATTGGGTTGGCCAGAAATTTTGGCCAGCATCTGTAACATCTTATGGAAAAGCTTGAGTGAGCATTTTGGCCAATCCAGTAATAGACTATACAGTATATATGTACCCATTGTAAATCTACTTATACATATATACTACATTACATAGTACATATATAGTATATATTCCAATGTATATTCTATGTTATAAATATTTATTGAAACCTGTCTCCAAATAATAATGACCACTATCCATAAAATATATTAGAACATAACATGGAATACAGGCATACCTTGGAGATATTTCAGGTTTAGTCCAGAACACTGCAAAAAAACCAGATACCACAGTAAAGCTAGTCACACAAAATTTTTTGGGTTCCCAGCACATATAAACATAATGTTTACCCTGTGGTCCATTAAGTGTGTCATAGCATCATGTCTAAAAGCACTGAGTGCATAGCCTACTTAAAAAATATTTTATTGCTTAAAAATGCTGACTATCATCTGAGACTTCAGCAAATCATAAGAGTAACATCAAAGATCACTGGGAATAGATCATTGTAACAAATATAATAAATAATGAAAATGTCTGAAATATTATGAGAATTATCAAAATGTAACACAAAGATAAACAAACACTGTTGAAATAATGCCCTCAGTAGACTTGCTCCATACTGAATTGCCACAAACTTTCAGTTTGTAAAAAATGAGTATCTGTGAAGTTCAATAAAGTGAAGCACAGTTAAGTGACGTATGCCTGTGCTTTCATATTTTCCCTTTTACATAATTGGTGGCATACATATTATTCTTAAGAATGTTATACTATTCACAGTACATGCTATAATAGTTATATATCTTTATATCATACATGTAATAAGTTCTTTGTTAACTTAAAATTATTTATTTTTGTTGGAGGCTAATTACTTTACAATATTGTGATGGTTTTTGCCTTACATTGACATGAATCAGCCATGGGTGTACATGTGTCCCCATCCTGAAATCCCCTCCCACCTCCCTCTCCATCCCATTCCTCAGGGTCATCCCAGTGCACTGGCCCTGAGCACCCTGTTTCATGCATCAAAACTGGACTGGCAATCTGTTTCACATATTATAATATACATGTTTCAAGGAAATGGCAACCCACTCTAGTACCCTTGCCTGGAAAATTCCATGGACTGAGGAGCCTGGTAGGCTACAGTCCATGGGGTCGCAAAGAGTCAGATACGACTGAGCAACTTCACTCACTTGCTATTCTCTAAAATCATCCCACCCTCACCTACTCCCACAGAGTCCAAAAGTCTGTTCTTTACATCTGTGTCTCTTTTGCTGTCTCGCATATAGGGTCATCATTAACATCTTTCTAAATTTCATATATATGCATTAGTATACTGTATTGGTGTTTTTCTTGATGACTTACTTCACTTTGTATAATAGGCTCCACTTTCATCCACCTCATTAGAACTGATTCAAATGTATTCTTTTTAATGGCTGAGTAATACTCCATTGTTTGTATGTACCACAGCTTTCTTATCTGTTAGTCCGCTGAAGGACATCTAGATTGCTTCCATGTCCTGGCTATTGTGAACAGTGNGCTATTTGAGGTTTTTTTTTTTTTTCTATACAAATTGTGAAATTATTTGTTCTAGTTCTCTGAAAAATACTGTTGGTAGCGTGATAGGGGTTGCATTGAATCTATAGATTGCTTTGGGTAGTATACTCATGTTCACTATACTGATGCTTCTGGTCCATGAACATGGTATATTTCTCTATTTGTGTTATCTTTGATTTCTTTCATTGATTCTTTGTTAACTTTTAGAGAGCTTTATTTAATGAGAAAAAAACTTTATAATAACCCAAGTTGTTACCATTTGCAATTTTCTCTAATTTTTTTTGCATAGATCTAGATTTCTACCTGTTTTCTATCATTTTTATTCTACATGATCAATTTAACCTTGCCCTCCTACAGTTCCCTCAGATGCACATGGAAGGGTACCATGTTGTGACTGCTGGCTGTCTCTCCATCTATGCATATTATTCCTTCTGGCTCTTACCTGAACAATCTGGCCACATTAATTTCAGTTCAGTTGCTCAGTCATATCTGACTCTTTGCAACCCCTTGCAGTTCAGCATGCCAGGCTTCCCTGTCTGTCACCAATACCTGGAACTTGCTCAAACTCATGTCCATCTAGTCGGTGATGCCATCCAACCATCTCACCCTTATCCTCCTGTCTTCAATCTTTCCCAGCATCAGGGTCTTTTCCAAGGAGTTAGTTCTTCACATCAGGTGGCCAAAGTTTTGGAGTTTTAGCTTCAACATCAGTCCTTCCAATGAATATTCAGGCCTGATTTCCTTTAGGATGGACTGGTTGAATCTCCTTGCAGTCCAAGGGACTCTCAAGAGTCTTCAACACCACAGTTCAAAAGCATCAGTTCTTTGGCAGTCAGCTTTGTTTATTGCCCAAATCTCACATCTCTACTTGACTACTGGAAAAACCATACTCTTGACTAGATGGACCTTTGTTGGTAAAGTAACATCTCTGCTTTTTACTATGCTGTCTAAGTTGGTCATAGCTTTTCTTCCAAGGAGCAAGTGTCTTTTAATTTCATGGCTGCACTCACCATCTGCAGTGATTTTAGAGCCCAAGAAAATAAAGTTTGTCATTGTTTCCACTGTTTCTCCATCTATTTGCCATGAAGTGTTGGGACCGGATGCCATAATCTTCATTTTTGGAATGTTGAGTTTTAAGCTAACTTTTTACTCTCCTCTTTCACTTCCATCAAGAGGCTCTTTAATTCTTCTTTGATTCTGCCATGAGGGTGGTGTCATCTCTGTATCTGAGGTTATTTATATTTCTCCTGGCCATCTTGATTTCAGCTTGTGCTTCATTCTGCCCGGCATTTCACAAGATGTACTCTGCATATAAGTTAAACAAGCAAGAACACAATATACAGCCTTGACGTACTCCTTTCCCAATCTGAAGCCTCAACCTGAACCAGAACCTTCGCCTGATGGCTCCTGTCTCTGCTACATCCTTGAATTTACCTCCATGCAGGAACCTTGTGTTATTATAATATACACTCCATGGAATTCTCCAGGCCAGAATACTAGAGTGGGTAGCCATTCCCTTCTTCAGGGGATCTTCCCAACCCAGAGATTGAACTGAGGTCTCCCACATTGCAGGCAGATTATTTACCAGTTAAGCCACAAGGGAAGCCCGTATAGTTTATAGCATATAGTATATATTTTTATGTAATATATACTTACATATGTTTAGCACATATATTAGAATAAACATGTATTGTGTTAGCCATGAAGTTCAGCCAACATCTGTAACATCTTACAGAAAACTCTGGGTTCACCTGAACCATTTTTATTCTCTCCAGGATCATTGTTCTCTTTTACCTGATTCTCCATGTCTTGTGAATCATTGTTTCACATATCTTGTTCTTTTTTGTCAGATGATTTGAGGTTGCAGTGTAAATGCATTCCTTTATCGTTGTATCTTAGCCAGCAGTGCAGTCTTGTTTTCATTTTTGATGGGTCATCTTGCTGGAGGTGAACTTCTTGGTTGACAGCTTTTTCTCCCAGTGCTTTGTCATTCCACTCCTTTCTCACCTATGCTATTTCTAATGAGAAGTCAGCTGTTAATAATCCTACTGTTGTTCCTTTGTATGTGATGAATACTATTCTTTTGCTGCTCTCAAAATTTTCCCTTGGTCATTAGCCTTTAGCAGCTTGACTGTGATGTGTCTAGGTGTAATCTAGTTGTCATTATTTGAGTTCCTTAGATGTATGCATCAATAATCATCATCTGATTTGGGAAGTTTTCAGTTATTTCATTAAATATGTTTTTTACCCCTTTCTCTCTCCTCCTCTGTGGGATTCTCACTGCACATATGTTTCATGCTTGCCTGGGAAATCATATGGACAGAGAAGCCTGGCAGATTACAGTCCATGAGGTACAAAGAGATGGACATGAGTGAGCTACCAACATTTCAAGTTCAACTACCTATTTTCAAATACCTATATTTAAGTACCTATTTTCCTGAGGAATGTGCAGTTCTGACTTTTGTGCTGTGTTTTTGAATTCTTATTTTTCAGTCTAGTTTTCTAGGGCTTGATCCTATGACTTAATAGCATACTGCTAAGACAGTGATTTGGGGAAAAAATTGTGTTCAGTCTTCTTGAGATGATAAGTTTTCCAGTCTCTACAGATGGATTTGTGCAGTGAGGCAGGAGAAGTATGTTAAATGTTCTTAAATCTCTGAATTTTTACTTTCCGCTGGTCTCTCGAGTTCTTCCCTCCACATGAAAATTTCTCCAGCCTGGAGTCTGTGGTGAGCGTCTATGGCTGTTTCATTTCCAGGATCTCCATGTTACATGTATGGCTATGCTTCATTTCTGCAACTGGTCTAGACCTCAGGCTAGCAGAGGTGCAAATTTTCCCATTTATTTCTCAACAGAATTTGATATTTTCACTAATAATGTCACCATGCATTTTCATTCACCACCTCAAGTCATGTTTGCCTCCATTGGCAGCAAGACTACTTGTTTTAAGTGTCAGCTCTGCCCTGAATAAGATTTCACTGTCACTGACTGAGTTTGGGGTGCTTGAGAAATCACTGGACAAGAAAGTCAGAGACACGTACCTTTCTCACCCAAAGTTCCATTAGCTTCTCAGGAATTAAAGTTGGTCATTTGTTTTGCCCTTTCAAAAATTTTCTGAGACTTTAATAATGTTGTTATTGTCTGAAGTAAGCCAGAAAGAAAAACACTAATACAGTATACCAACACATATATATGTTTTATAAAGTTTCTTTGTGTGTGTGTGTTTGTATGTGAAAGGCATTCTGCAACCTCCCATCCTGTCATAACTGGAGGTTTTATCTTTTAAAGACATGAAAATGAAAGACTGTCATAGAGATATATGGTGTGTATATATACACAGACACACACATAAATATAAACATAAAATTATGTATATATACACAGCATAATGTATAGATACACAGCATTATAAATGTGTGTGAGATGTATATATATCAGTTCAGTTCAGTTCAGTCGCTCAGTTGTGTCCGACTCTTTGCAACCCCATGAATCGCAGCACGCCTCCTGTCTATCACCATCTCCTCCCTGTCCATCACCATCTCCCGGAGTTCACTCAAACTCACGTCCATCGAGTCCGTGATGCCATCCAGCCATCTCATCCTCTGTCGTCCCCTTCTCCTCCTGCCCCCAATCCCTCCCAGCATCAGAGTCTTTTCCAATGAGTCAACTCTTCGCATGAGGTGGCCAAAGGACTGGAGTTTCAGCTTTAGCATCATTCCTNTGCCATCCAGCCATCTCAACCTCTGTCGTCCCCTTCTCCTCCTGCCCCCAATCCCTCCCAGCATCAGAGTCTTTTCCAATGAGTCAACTCTTCGCACGAGGTGGCCAAAGTACTGGAGTTTCAGCTTCATCGTCATTCCTTCCAAAGAACACCCAGGGCTGATCTCCTTCAGAATGGACTGGTTGGATCTCCTTGCAGTCCAAGGGACTCTCAAGAGTCTTCTCCAACATCACAGTTCAAAAGCATCAATTCTTCGGCGCTCAGCCTTCTTCACAGTCCAACTCTCACATCCATACATGACCACAGGAAAAACCATAACCTTGACTATACGGACCTTTGTTGGCAAAGTAATGTCTCTGCTTTTGAGTATGCTATCTAGGTTGGTCATAAAGCTATTCTCTTCTGCTTCACTTAAAACTCTTGTCTCAGATTTGATTTGGCACTTGTGCACAAAGTCTGAGCTTTCGGCATCAGTGCTGCTTTGCGCAAGATCTCTGTTGTTCTCCTTACTTGACACAAGTAATGAATTCTCCCTTCCCCAGGTTTTTTCCTTTTTTCTTTTTGGCTGTGCTGGGTCTCTGTTGCTATGCATGGCTTCTCCTTAGTTGCCAAGAGCAGGAGCTACTCTCTAGTTGCTGTGCACAAGCTTCTCATTGAAGTGGTTTCTCTTGTGGCAGAGCACTTGTTCTAAGGTGCACAGGCTTCAGTAGTTGCAGCTCCCAGGCTCTAGAGCACAGGCTTAGTTGCTCTGCAGTATGTGGGATCCTCCCAAACCAGGGATTGAACCTGCGTCTCCTGCATCAGCAGGCTACCAGGAAAGCCCCCACTTCTCTCACTTTTTATCTTGATCGTGTCTTATGGCTGGACACAGGTAACAAGACCATATGAGATATCACTTCATGCCTATTAAAACAGCTAAAACAAAAATAGGTGGGTTTCCCTGGTGTGTGCATCCATGTAAGTTGATTCAGTCATCTCCAATTCTTTGCAACCCCATGTACTGTAGCCTCCCAGGCTCCTCTGTCCATGGGATTCTCCAGGAAAGAATACTGGAGTGGGTTGCCATGCCCTCCTCCAGGGGATCTTCCCAACCCAGGGATCAAATCTAGGTCTCTTACAACTCCTGCATTAGCAGGCAGGCTCTTCACCACTAGCACCACCTGGAAAGCTATGACTCAGTGGTAAAGAATCTGCCTGCCTATGCAGGAGATGCAGGTCCCATCCCTGGTCAGGAAGATCCCGTATGCCGGGGAGCAATGAAGCCCAGGCACCACAACTACCGAGCCCACACACTGCAACTACTGAAGCTTGCATGCCCTAGAGCTCGTGATCCACAACCAGAGAAACCACTGCAATGAGAAGCCCACACTTGCCATAACTAGAGAAAAGTCCATGCGGCACCAGAGACTCAGCACAGCCAAAAATAAAGTAAATAAAATAAAATAAAAAATAGATGACAATAACAAATGATGGAGAAGATGTGAAGAAAAGGAATTTCTCTTATATTTCTGGTGGAAATGTAAAATGGTATACCTTCTGGAAAGAGCTTAGCAAACTTAATTTAGTTTAAAAAAAAACATGCACCTAGAATATGACCCAGCAATTGTACTCCTAGATGTTTAGTCCAGAGAAATGGAAACCCATATCCACACAAAAAGCTATATGTGACTCTTCATCAAAACTGTATTTGTAATACTAAAAACTGGAAACAGCTATTAACAAAAGGTCCTTCAATGGGTGAAAGGTTAAAAAAATGTGGCACATACTTTCCATGGAATTTGACTCATCAATTGAAAAGAATGAACTACTGATACACACAACAGTATGCACAGACCTCAGAGCATTACACTGAGTGGGAAAAAAAAGCCCATCTGAAAAGATCACATACTGTATGATTCCAGTTAACTAACATTGTCAAACGACATTCTAGACATGGAGGGTTGATTAAGGGCCACCAAGGTTTAGGAATGGTGGAAGGGAGAGTTGGGGTGTGTATATTGCAAGTAACTGAGTATTAGCTCTTTTTATTGTAAAATGTAAGTGTCTGACATTAAGCTTTTGAGGGCTGAGGCCTCTACTTCAAAGGTGCTCATCTTAAACACACATGCTACTTGTAACACAACCGGATAAAGAGCCAGGCTGCCCCACACAAGAAGTTCCCCTTTTGGAAAGCCCTGACCGACCTCAATAACTCATTTAGGTGAGCAATCCTGCTTCTTTCTTCCCATGTTTTAATTCCCAAAAGAGTAAACCTGAGAAACCCTAGGCATCCCATCCTCAACCCCAATAAAGACTGAACCCTAGGTCCATATTCTCTTTCGCTCTCTCCTGTGACCTTGCTATGTGGCCCAAGATATGCTGTGTACCCTCCAGTGTAATAAACTGTTTTTTCAAAGTCCCCAGATGGCTTTTGATGATACGTGTCATGTGATCATAATAAGAACCATAAGGGCCAGTCCAACTGCAACTCTGGCTCCAAAAAGGGGAAATGATAAGATGGGGCTTATCAAGCACAGTATAGCTCAGGCATTTCTAGCCCACAGTATCCCTACAGAAGGCTAAGATATACACAGAATGGGGTGACTTTATGGGGCATTTGTGGTGAAGGAATAATACTGTCTCTTGATTGCAGCTGGGTTACATGAATTTATACATGACCAAATAAAAAGTACTCACACATATATTGCAGCAATATTAATTTCCTGGCTTTGATAGTGTTACTGTAGTTACAGAAGGTGTAAAATGTTTGCAACTTCCTATGAGTATACAATTACTTCAACATAAAACACAGACATAGAGAACCGACAAGTGGACATAGGGCTGGGAGGACAGGGTGGGATGAATTGGGGGTTTGAGTTTGATATAGATATACAGCTACTACTGCTAAGTCACTTCAGTCATGTTCGACTCTGCGCGACCCCATAGACGGCAGCCGGCCAGGCTGGGCTCCCTCACCAACCCACCAGGCTCCCCTGTCCCTGGGATTCTCCAGGCAAGAACGCTGGAGTGGGTTGCCATTTCCTTCTCCAATGCATGAAAGTGAAAAGTGAAAGTGAAGTCGCTCAGTTGTGTCCAACTCTTCGCGACCCCATGGACTGTAGCCCACCAGGCCCCTCCATCCATGGGATTTTCCAGGCAAGAGTACTGGAGCGGGGTGCCAAAATAGATGGCCAGTGGGAAGCTGCTATGCAGTACAGAAAGCTCAGCTCTGCTCTGTGATAACCTAGAGGGGTGGGGTGGTGGGTGTGGGAGGGAGGAACAA